>CACVCL010028922.1:0-86181 GCA_902729485.2 Mus minutoides | reverse complement strand
TGTAGAGGTTTGAATGAAAATGCCCTCTGTCCCTTAGACCCATAGGAAGTGGTGCAATTAGGAGGTGTGGCCTTGAGTAGGTGTGGCCTTGCTTGAGGAAGTATGCCACTGGGGTTGGTTTCAAGCCAAGCTCGGTGTCAGTCTTTCTTTCTCCTGCCTTCCAATTGGGATGCAGAACTCTCAGCTACCTTTTCAGCACTAAGTCTGCCTGTGTGCCACCATGCTTCCTGTGGTGATGATGGGCTAAACCTCTGAACCTGTTAAGTCAGCCCCAATTAAATGCCTTCCTCCGCAAGAGTTGCCATGGTTATGGTGTCTCTTCACAGCAATAGAAACCCCAACTAAGACACACTCATGGTGAGTTGCAATACGAAGCTCCTATAGACAGCAAAAGCAGAAGTAAGGGCATGTGGATGGGCTTTCCACGGCCGAATGGAGAGGCTGACTCAACCTTGGCATTGGCAGGGGTAACAGAAAGGAACAATATAAGATAGTTTTAGGGGTTCTATTAGGCAGGGACCAAAAGGCAAGGTGGCCCTTGACACTTAGATCCAAGAACCAGAAAAACTATCTCCTGGGGGCCTGAGAACATAGGTCCCTGTTGACACCACAGCAGGCCATCCTGATTGAAGACCTATGGGTTCAATTAGAATCTCATATTCATTGTTGTTTTAAGTCAAGTCTCTGCCCACAGTGCAGGGTAGCACCAGATGTGGTGAGAACCTCCCCACCTTACATGTAGAACTAACAAACAAAAGCCCACCTATCTGCAGAAAAGTCCCTTTTGTCCCTCTAGTCTCCTGGGATCCTAGGCAGTCACTCATCTTACACATATTTCTAAGATTTGTTCTAAGACAGTTAGGTGCTCTGCAGTCTCTGTTATGACCCTCCATTCACCTCGTCTTCTCTGCACAACTCTTCAAATGCTTTCTTGGAGAAAGTCAAGGGCCCCTGCCTTGATACAGGGACATAGCAGGCTGTCCTAGCAAGTGCCGGGGAGGGCAACTTCTCTCCACTCCTATCCAGCATGGAGCTGTCCTCCATTGAAAGGAATATTTTTGCTCTTCTATAAGATTCTCTACCATGCACAGAAATGATCACCCTTTCAATAAGTTGGAGGTGCCGGCTTCCATTCCAGGTGATTAATCAGACTTTATTTGCCTTGTGGTTGGAGTTTATGCAGTCTAAGAAGCTGCTTCCTATTTTATAGCCCATCTGCTGCATTCCAGCAGTGGTCAAATCGAGCTGACAGCTAACGAGGGAGGTGAGGGAGCCGCCGAGAGCCGTGGACACTCTCACACTTGACTCCTGAGGAGAGTCCTGTGTGGAGACTGTCGCTAACTCAGGCCTTGATGATAATCCTTCCTGAAGCACTCCAAGGAGCTGAGCGAGCTCTCCAGCAGGTACTCTACTCAGGCACACGGGCCAGTAGCCAGACTCCCGTGAACAGCTAAATCACTTCTAGTAGGTTCTACGATGGAGTAGGGTTTTCAAGGTCCTTTCTTCTGTGAATGATAGTGATAGATACAATGTCATCCCCACTTCGTGTGCCTCCTTCTCTCCTGGCATGAGTCCTAAAGAAATAAGTGCCTGGCAGCTGTTGACATGTGTCTGGTAGTGCTTATTTATGGCCATGATAGGTAGATTAAGAGTAACCTGGTGGATGGAATGCTTAATAGCAACGAGGAGAAGTTATCAGGTTAATTACTCATGCTTACAAGCAAGCTCGGGCAAGCCCACACAGCCTGCAGAAATAGACCGACTTCCAACCTGGGCTCAGAGCTTGTGACGGCTTCTAAGGAGAATGCAGTCATGACTCTGGCATTCTCCCTTCCAAGATACTGAGGGTTTGGACCAGTGGACTAAGTAAAGATCAACAGAGCCTTGGGAAGATAAATACTGAATCTCTGACAAGATGAGAGATGTTGCTAAGACTGGCATCTGGCACTCCAGGTCCTCAGCAAGGAGAGGTGAGACCACGTAGGGGACTGGACAGTCAGGACGGCCCGAGATTCCTTACTGTGACTGCTGTGACAGGGCACTGTGAGCTGGGCACTAACACACGTGCATGCCTTCCTGCTGTTTAGAGGTCAGAAGTCTGAAATCTGACTCAAGGAGCAGAAGTCTAAGCATTGACATGGTTCATCCCTTCCTTGAGAGCGGAACAATGCCCTTGCTTTATCCAGTGTCTAGATCTAAAGTCCTTGGCTTGTGACCTTGTCTGCCACCATCAATCCAGCACCACAGCATCGTTCTCAGTCCTCCAGCTGCCTTCTGTGCCTCCTCCATCTTTCCTCTTGGAAAGGCCATGATGACTTCAGGATGCACCATGATAATTCAGAACCTCCCCCTTAGGTCCTTACCTCACACCTATCTCTAGCCTTTCATGCTGCACAAAAGCATTGTGTCCACCGGGTCAAGACCTCTTTGCGGATGATTTTTTCAGCTCAGCACAGAGATTGGGGGACCTCGAGATCATGCAGCTCCATCCCTGCTGAATCCAGAGATCTCCCCATCCCCGCTGAATCCAGAGATCTCCCTGGAGCTTGAGGAGTAGATGCTTGTTGAAGACCCAATTATGCCAACCCTGAGTCACAGACTATGGCTGCTGCCCATCATTTAGAGGTGTCCATTAGGGGTACTTCACCCCAGAATACTGAGTGTTCCCAGAGTGCTTCCTGAGGAAGGGGAGACAAGCCCTGGTCCAGACCATTAGAAGTATAAGGAAAACTAGTTTAAGTAACCAACTGAGGCTGTTCCCAAACACACCTATATTGGCCTTTGGGTTTCACTAGACAAGGCTACCTACTGAACAGGATTGATCCAACCAAGAGGATTGGGACTGCATTTCCTAGAAGTACAATGACTGTGGATATTTCCTCTCATAGGAGTAAACACATGGATGCCATTATCCCTGGATAACTTGGCAACCAGGTAGACCACACATTCATCCTTACTGCTTTCTCCCTCCTGTGCCCCTGGCTACTCACTGCCTGCCCAAACGACTCCCCATGTCTATAGATGCTGAACCCATCTACCTTGGTGAAGACAGACTCAATCTGCTCTGAGCTCCAGTGGGCCTGATCAGATGCCTGCTCCAGTGATCTAAGCTATGGAGCCCATAGTGCTGGTGAAATATAGGCACTTCCTACACCTGAACACCTGAACCACCTCCCACTGGATTTCCTACCTAACCCCTTCTCTGCCATCTAGGGATCTCTTTACAAAGCTCACGGAGGTCCTGTTGCCTTCTGAGAATGGAGCCATTTCTGAAGGAGAGCCAATCTCACATGAAGTCATTCAGAGACCCATCAGGGTCCTTCATCAACTGCAGTGTTATGCCAGTAAGTTTATAGATAGACAAAGTAGTTGGTGGGTACATCAGGGTGGCTGCAGTATAAAGTAGATAGAGCATGTCCTTTGTGTGACAGCAAGGGAGGAATATTTTTACTGGTATGCTATTGACTCTTGCTGAGACCTCAGAGAAATTAATTAACCTATCGCTCCTCTCCTGTTTGGCAGTGGGGATGGGGTGCTCTTATTCCGAAGATACCTTCTATTCAGCAATCTCATAATCTTGGTGACCCTGAAACTTTTAAAGTCACTGTGACACAGAGAATTCTAGGAGACAAAGTAGAAGCCCCGAGAGCTCCCAAGCTAACAACACTCCAGCAGAGCCATCCATGTTCCTACAAGTCAGAGGTTTAGATGGAGGACCTTCCCTCCTCTGTGTCCCCTAACCATCAGGCTAAGCTCAAGGACTCTCTCAGTCTGTAACTCTGGACACAGCAAGCCATCTGGTGCTGACTTTCCCACCTAGCCTCTCCCTTCACAGACTGCACAGCTTTTCTGGAGCACACGCACACACACACACACACACACACACACACACACACACACACACACCAGCTGCAAAGCACCTGGAGTCTGAAAAGAGATGGTCCATCCGAATGAGACTAAAAGCAGGTACCTGCTTAGAAGGGGTGTGGTCAGATGCTGTGGCTAGCATAGCTTTTCTGCAATCTGTGTTTTACTGCTGTGCACTTTTCCCAGTGGCAGTGCTTGTGGCTTTTTATAGACCCATATGGTTTGTCAACACCAGGCATTGTTTATTCCATCATAATCAAACCTTCTCATCTGCCCTTAGTGGGTTTGACAGGTGTATGTGCCTGCGTGACTCTGCTCTAGAAATTCCACCAGATCCACTATTTCCCTTGTGACAATAGATGCCAGTCCTCTGCTTGAAGGTCCCCAGTTTTTAAATCTTGCTATACAGGTAATGCCCACATGAAATGTCACACCTCATTCCATGAATTAAGAGTCCCCCTGTGGTCAAGACACTGATTGATTGCTATACTGGCTATCAATAATACTGAGAGGGTTGTGTCAATCTGACATCCATGGCCTGTCACCCCCAATGGCTTCAGCTGCTCTGATCTCACTTCTTCCCTACTGTGTCCCGTTCATACCATGGCAGCATCTACAGGGACCAGCTCTAGGTTTCGGGTGCAGGAAGTGCTGAGCTCCACTGAGAAGCTGACTACCATGGCCTTGAAGAAAAGATCCATCTGCATGCCACCTGCTTGGTCTCACCATCCTGCTTCAAAGAGAGAACAAGCTGGAAGTAGTGCTCATCCCCACTGTCTGTCAGTCATTGAGCTTTGAGGAGCCCCTGACTGAGTGTAATGGCCTGCTTCAGAGGTCCCGGATGCAAGCCTTAAATCTCAGCCATGGTGTATGTATGTCTTCATAGCCATTCACTCTTCCATAATGACATTCCTTGCTGTCCCCCCAGACACTATGTAGCATGTAGTCATCACTCCTGCATGTATGCTCAAGATTCTGACAGTGCCTATTAGCCAGTTGGTGCCCAGCCTGCTCCTCTCAGGCAGAATGGGCTGCCTGAAGACCTGACTCCTAGGCCACAGACAATGAAATAGTGGCGAGCATAGCTGAGGGGACACGAGCACCAGCTACAAGGAGGTGGCAGAATGTGACACAGGCCTCATTACTTAGTTTAGAGCAAATGGGGGTTATCAGGATCCATCACAGTGGGTGTGAGACTCCCCTCTGTGTTTTTAGCTTCAGTCGATGGCATTGCGGTCTCTAGCCAGGAGAAGCCTAGAAGAAAGAAACCTTCTGCTCTCCCTGATGGTTCAGGCATTTTTTTTAAATGGAATTTAAGATTCTTGGTCCCATCCATTAATGTCCTTATTCTAGGCCTCATGGTCAACAGACGTTGCTCTCAAGGGCTTAACCTGATGACCCAAGCCCACTGTGTCTGGGCAGAGCCACCGGTGTAATTTTCTATTCCTGTCAGAAGATTCTGGCCTCATCTTCAGCCTAGTCTACTCTGTGTTGGTTGGAGCTAAGAGCTCCTGCCCTGCAGTAGGACTGAGTATACAGCTCTCTTGGGTGCTATGGGTTGCCTTTTGTGAGAACATCCTATTTTATTCCCTGCATCCAAAGTGTTAGCCAAGTCTAAAGCTGCCCCTATGCCACGGAGTAAGAAATTCTGTATGCTTCTGGGATGACAAGTATCATCAGCCTCCATGTACATCACCAAAGCCAGGCCAGAGAGCAGCCATAGTCTAACCCCCAGGATGATGCCTGCTTCAATGCTCTCTCCTTTGGTAAAAAATTAAATAATGTATGTTTTTCAGAATCTCATCCCTAGGTACTATATTTACAACATCTCCCCGCTTCCAACTCCTCTTATATCTATCCCTCACCCCCTCTCAAATTCACGACCTCTAACTAAACTCTAAATGTTTGTTTTTATACCCACAACTGAGTGCAGGTCTCAGATGTCACCAGAGAAGCTTCATTTAAACAGCAGATGGGGACTATTACAGAAGGCCACACTCCTGGTCAAAATGCAGAGAGCACGCGGTCATGGAGTGTTCAGTACCAATAGACACAATTATTACACAACCCGTACACGTAAGGCTGAGGGACCATGGCGGAAGAGGTAGATGGAAAGATGGTAAGAGCCAGAAGACCAGGCTGCCTGCTGCCAGATAATATCTTCTATAAACAACTGGGAAACTGTCCCTATGAAATCTCATCAATATAGTCACGTAAGCAAGACCTACACAATGATAGCACCAGGCGAATCCACTCTGGTATAAAATATTTCAGCCCAGATTCCTCAAATGAGATGGAGCCAGTTATGACTGCTGAGTTGGGTAGTCCCAAATGACAGGAGTGGGGTGTGGGGTCATGAAAGCAGGAAAGAGAGTCACCCAACATGAGCGTTTAGTGCCAGACACAGGTGTCTGCTGAGTCCTGTCCCGGCTGAGGCCAGCTGGTCTTGATTGCGTTGAATGGGACTGTGTCTTATCTTCATGAGGAATGTCTGACTCAGTACTCTCTTTCCTCTGCTTCCACAATCTGCTGGCCATGGCAGGTACAGGCATCTCACATGTGTGGCAAAGGAGGAAGGCACCGTGAGATCCAAATAGTCACCAAGATTGGTTCAGAACAGGCAGAGGATGAAGTGGCACAGAGGACGTGTATGTCATGTCACCAGTTTCATCAACAGGGTTTCTCTTCACTTCATCACTGTGTGTGCGTTGGGCAGTGAGGGCAGATTAAAAGGAAGACAGTACCTGAAGCAGAGGGCACAGATAAGTGTCCAAACCCCAGGGGAGCTGCAGGGTGATAGTTTAGAGTGTCAGCACAAACATGGAGAGACTGGCAACCAACACAGGTCACTCAGAAGATGACATCCCAAATCCAGTGCCCACAGCTATTGGGGATGGGACAAAGGGCAGCAACAGTGGGCATCCTGCAGACTCTACCCAGCACTGCCCATCAGTACTCCTTTCCAGATTGTTCTCTTAACTCTCAGTAAGCCCACAGGGGAGGTCTGCCACAGTTCCCCATTCTCTAGAGACAAGACTGTGCCAATAAGACATGCAAGCAGAGTTGAGATTCTGGTCCAGTGGGATTACCCTAGTCCTTCTCCAAGGAAGCTGCTTCCTCTAAGGGCTGAGATGCTCCATCTGACCTCTACCCTTGTTGCCTGTATCCTGACACTTCACAACCACCATCTCTCAGAGGAGTCTATTATGGCCACGAGCTCCAGGCTGCCAGCTTCATGGGGGTCAGGTTACCCCCAGCTCTGCTGTGGAACTCCACAACCTTCCTTTCCTTGAGTGTTCCTTGGCTCCCCACCCCAACCCCTGTTACATCCTCTGAGCCTTTGTTTCTGAAAATCTGGTACCTAGAGAGATTTCTTTCTTTTTTTTTTTTTCTTTTCTTTTCTTTTCTTTTCTTTTTTTTTTTTTTTTTTTTTTTTTTTTTTTTTTTTTTTTTTTTTTTTTTTTTTTTTTTTTTTGGTTTTTCGAGACAGGGATTCTCTGTATAGCCCTGGCTGTCCTGGAACTCACTTTGTAGGCCAGGCTGGCCTCGAACTCAGAAATCTGCCTACCTCTGCCTCCTGAGTGCTGGGATTAAAGGCGTGCGCCACCCTCGCTAAGCTTCCTCCCAGCCCAGGTAACTTGCAAGCTCTTCATCTGTATAAGGCCTCTCCTTGCTGATCTCATTGAAGGTGACACACTGTGATGGAACTTCATGTCCAGGTCCCACTGTTGCCTACTGACACACTCATTCTGAAAGTACTGGTCATGGGTAAGGGACCCTACCTGTAGTAACTCTCTGATTTCTTGGCTGAGTTGCTAAACTTTTAGTTGAGTCCTGTGTACAACCCTAGAGATTCTGTGTGGATGTGGGGGAAAGCAGCGACTGCCTCTTGAGTAAGGTCTCCATATGGACTCAGTGCCCCCCCCCCCATCTACATCATCCAGGCTGCTCACTTTCTGTTTCATGCTGTATGCAACCATCTCCAAGGTTCCATCAGCCTGATTCCAAAATGACATCACTACATAGTCTACAAAGGCCTAAACTCTAAGAGAAAGGGTGAGCTTTTCTTTCTTGGCATGTCAGGCACACATCTCTCTGTCCTTGGCATTTGCGGGCACAGAGTTTTGTTAGTGTGATGGACTCTATTAATTCTTACTGTAGCACCTCATCAAATATACTGACAGGAGGGTAGGAGCTATACTCCATGTGCCTGCAGGTTCCCAGGACCATGATAGGGTGACCATAGTGCACTACTGTACAGGCAGTGCCTCAGATGGGATGAGCTGTTATTTTACTAAGATCTCTCTGGAATTCTAATCTGGACATGATGCAGAGAGTCTGATGAGAGAATATATGACCTCATCAGCCCCCGTGTCCCCAGTAATGACCTGGGGACATTATTACGCATCACCAGAAAATGGGTGAGTAAGTGTCATGACGTAGTGGTGTTGGATACACGGCTTAGCATCACTGGGCTGCTAGAAGGGACCTAGGGGGCAGACATCCCAAGTCCTCTGATGTCAGGGTACCCATAATGGTAGGTGCTGCCCTTCCTCACCTGCACTGGTGTCACTATCCTGCAGGAGGAGGGAGGGAGCTGTGGTTAGTTCTGTCTTCTCTACTATTCATCATGTGTCCCAAGAACTGGGTTATATATGTGGGATACAGTTTCCTAAAGCAAACTTTGAAGATCATTCTTCAATTTAACTGGAGCATCTTTACTCATTGGCCCTAGCTGAGAATCAAGACCCATCTTTCTGACATCCTTGGGGCCTTAGGCAATGCTTGGTTTGAAAGGAGCAGCAACTCAGGTTGGTCCCATAATCGGATGATCTCTTTCCAGGACAGCACACTCTTTCATAGGACATCACAGGCAGACCTCACATCCCTTCCTAGTAAGAAAAAGAATAAGGATAACTCAGGCTCTAGCTGCTTTCCTATGAGATTCTCATGCCAGGAAGCCATGGGCATTCAGGCCTGACACAGGGACTAGTTCCCACTGGCAATGTGGAGGCTACTTCTGTCTCTAAACACCAGACACAGAGTAGGTGGCTTTACACACACACACACACACACACACACACACACACACACTGCCACAAGAAACACAGATAG
Source organism: Mus minutoides (assembly GCA_902729485.2). Lineage (NCBI taxonomy): Eukaryota > Metazoa > Chordata > Mammalia > Rodentia > Muridae > Mus > Mus minutoides. The sequence continues at coordinate 77,199 of CACVCL010028922.1, read as the reverse complement.
CATTCTTGTGTGTTTTGCTTGCTGTCCAATGGCAAGGCTTACAGCTAAGAACAATAAGCATATGGAAACGAATCAGATATGGGGTGTGGCTGAAGCTGGCAGGATGCAGAGATTTGCCACGTGCAGTGTTCCAACAGTTCTCCCCCCCCCCTTTTTTCAGAGCAATTAGAAGCTGAGCTGTTCATAACAATAATAGAAATATCGAGAGTCTCCTGAGCTGGAGAATAATGTGTGGAGGTGTGTGTTTGGGATAAGTGTGTTTGGAATCCCCTGCAATTGCTGCATTGCTGTAAGGGTTTGTGGTCACTGTGAACACTGGCGTTAGGCATGTTCTCAAAGCTCAGTGCTGTGAGACCCAGGGGTAGCCAGGCAACCTCCTTTTTCTCCTGGAGTTCATCATGGCCTTCTACTTCACACTTCAGCTTTGGAGGTTTTCCCACCTCCTCCGTAAATACCATGGAAGAGACCTTCCCTGTCTGAAGTTACCCTGTGCTCTTTCAGAATGTTGAGCCTGAGTTTCCCAAACATTTACCCTATCTTTTCTTCCCAATTCTTCTTGTTTCTTCTTCCTCCCACCTTCCTGTTGAACACTAAAGGTTTTCTTTTTTTAGCTGCTTTTATATCGTCCATGTATTGTGTATGTTCTTCTGTGGTGACTCAGTGCTTCCAGTTAAGATCACACACATTAAAATCTCAGCAGTTCTGTCTGTTGGGGTTTTCTTTCCATTCTTCATGTCTAAACGGTCAGCTCTTGTATGTCTACGTTTGGGGTCTCAACCACCCATTTACAGCTCATTTGAAAATATGTATTAAGGAATTCCTCTCTGACAAGCCTGGGTCAGACCATACAGGCAGGCCACATAAAATGTTCTACTCATCTTGGGATAGTTTGAGTCAACGCGAGGTGAGATCCAGTCAGTGCAAAGGACCTGATTTCAGTAGGAGAACCAGTCATGAGTGGTAGATTGGAGGCCACGTCTGTCTGCCTTTGCTTCCTGAATCTTTCATGCTTGAGGGCTTTTTGGTGGTACAAAGTAGAAATCTGGGTGTCTGATCAATTTCCTTAACTGTAAGCCAGGAGTTGTGATCTCAGTGGGTAGACTAGGTTGGGTTGAATGAGCAGCTAGCAGCCTTGAGACCTTTTGGTGGTTAAGAAGGTGACAAGGAAGATTAATAGCCTGCATATGTCACACTCTCATTTCAGAGGACACAGAAGAAGAGGGAGAGTTGACGACAAAGGTCAAGGTGCCTGTCATTTCATGGCAGGAGAAAGGGAAACTTTGACTAGACATGAAGACCATTTAGCAAGTCCTCGCTGGGTGAGAGTCATGGGAGACAAGGAGACAGATGGGTACCTCTGGGGAGTGTGGTGCATGTGGGATGGGCTGGTACCAGACAGAGTAAAAAGCAAGTGCCATGAAGTTTGCAGATACGGATCAGTTGGGTTCACATGCACAGCCTGGGTGGAAGATGTCCTGAGGAGGACTTGTGTGCTCCAGGAGCCTTGAGGGATGGGGACAGATTAAATAGGGCAAGGCGGAAAAAGGGCAGGCAGAGCTGAGGGGACTCTCCAAGTGGAAGCCAGGCACTGTGGAGAAGGCATGAGAAAGGAGTTCCAAGGGCTGTGGAAGAGAATTCAGGGAAAAATCAAAAGATTTAACACCAGACTTTCTCATTTGAGTGATTCAAGTCTCGAAATGGCTGCTGACCACAGAAGTGACCTAAGCAGAAGCAAGGTCTAGAAAGGCCTTTTTAAAAGCTCCTGACTTGAATGTGGTAGGACCTCTGGTAGGCAACAATCTAGGGGTGTAAGTGAAGAACAATGAGGACTCGGATGGGAAGTGGGAAGTCAGAAGTGAAGATAGCAGAACTCAGTCCAGAAACTGAGCATGTCCCAGACAAGGCATATGGGGTTAGTCTCTGATTGAACCCATGTGGCTGGCTACTAAGAGCCATGGGAGTGGAAGTATCTTGTTATTCTTTATTGTTTCTCCACAAATCCAGGTAGAGTCATGCCTTTGGTATCACCTCCATTAAAAACACATCATATAGGGCTGGAGATTCAGTTCAGTGGTTAATAGTGTCTTTTATTCTTGAGGACCCAAGTTCAATTCCCAGCACCCACATCGGGTGGCTCATAGCCTTTAACTCTGATGCCCTCCACTGGCCTTACATCTACCTCATGTGCACATGTGTATACACACACACACACACACACACACACACACACACACACACACACAGATGTGAATGCATTTGAAGAATGAAAATCTTTTAAAATAAACAACATCCTTAGGAAAAAAATATCAGAGAACAAAATTAATTTTTTCAATGTAGAAAAAAATCAAACCACCTGTGCAAATCTCCTCCTTCCTAAATTTAAGGCGAAGGTCTCCTGGAGAAGGTCTCCTGTGTGCCTTGAGAAGAGCGTACCTCGGGCTTTCCACCAGACTCTCGAACTCAGGCTAGAAGCGGTTTTAAACAGACCCCAAGTCCACATGCACCCTGAACATACCCAATCTCTTCCATTCTGACCTGTTTTAGTTTCCTGGCAGGAGACCCACAGTTCTCACCATTCTGGAGCCCAGCTCTTCTGGTCTTGAATTCAAGTAGGACTGTACATAAGGGTCTTCATGAAGGTTCCATTAGAATTATAATTTGAAATGAGTAGCACCTGTCATTTAATGAGCCCCTGGGGGTCATAGGTAGGCTGGGGACCAAGTTGATCAGGTAGAGCCAACCACGGTTATCCCTGAGGGATGTCTGCTCACACCCTTAACCAAGATTTTTGGTGAAGCTGAGGATAGTTTCCTTTGCCCAAGAAATACACACACACACACACACACACACACACACACACACACACACACACACTCAACAGCTATTCAGAATGCGATCTGGAACTTTCTCTGCCAAGGCCATGCTCTGAAGATTTTTTCCGCAGACTTGGCTTATTTCACCCTTGCCATCTTCACACACATTAGTCTGAAGACACAGCTGTCCCCACTGGGAGATAAAAGTTCCCTCCTTGACCTTTCGTTCTCTCCATATCTGAGGATTGCTCCTCCCATCGAGAACCTCTGGCCTTTGAAAAGCAGAAACAGCCAAAGCCATAGAAAACAGCAGCACAAACCACAGGCTCAGTGCCACAATTCCCAGTGCATCTTCTAAGTAATAACCAGGCCTGACCCCCGCTTAGCTTCTGAGATCAAACAAGATCCCGGTGATATGGCCGTAGACCAGATGCATCTTCTAGTTGGAGCATTCTACAAAGATTTCTACCTGTGGTACTCTAATTCACAGAGATTGGTCAGTGTTTTATTGCAGGCAGTGTCTCCAGGCTCATGTGTGGCCAGCTGGGGTCCACGGTTTGGAGAAGTCCTGTAACCCCTTACCTTCCTTACTTTCCTCCCTCTCAGTGCTTCCACACACCCCCAGCTCCATCTACCTGAGCAGAGCCTCACCTTCTTTCTTGAATTTCAACCTCACAAAGACAGAAAATAAAAATGCAGCATTTTTTTCCCAGGCAAAACTCCCTGTTTTATACATTTTTCTCTCTAGGCAGAAATAGACCTTTTAAATTTTTCTTTTGGAAAAATTGAAGGTGGCTTTAAAATGTCAAATTTTCTGACTGAGGACCAACTGCCTTTTAAATATCACATTTTCTAAAATTTGTGCAGTTTCGTCTCCCTCCTGAACAACACCAAGGTCTCCCACGGAGAAGGACCAAGGGTTTACACTTTCCACACAAATGACAATGGTGAATTTTCAAAGGTGGGTCTTCGGCACTAATTTAAGCCAAGTACTCTCAAGATTGGCAGTGTTCGCCAGCATCTCACTCCTGAGCTAGGAGTCCAGAAACTTCCCACTTGGCCCTGGTAGTGGCCCAGCACCAAGCTCGTGGCTGCAGATGTGTCATATGAACATAGGCAGGCTGACTTCCAGAATCAACTTGGATTGATGTGGGACGCCCATGTGGGTTTAGCTTCGGTCATTTTCTGGGGCTTTGATGAAGATGCTCTGGGTGTGGTGAGCCTTGCTAAGCAGCTTTCTGCCTGTGGCCTTGAGAAGAGATTTCATGTCTTCTTCATCCAAATCTTCATTATGTGTAAAGGTGCTCGCTCACTCTGCCAGAGTCATCGCCTGCTCAAGGGATCAGTGAGATCAAGACTTCAATAAAGCATTAAATGAGAAGCAAAGAGGAGATCCCGGCGACGGTGAGTGAGAAATTGTACAGGCAGGAAAGTGCAAAGGTGACATGGAGAGTTGGTCCCCAGCAGCCATGAGAGGAGACCGAACCTGGGAACAGTCAAACACAAGCGCCTTGTTCTCACCTCTATACAGGGGCCACAGACCTGAGTGTCAACTGTGAGACAGAGCCAGGCTGTTCACTGGAGCACTCCAGTCCTGTCAGTTGGGCAGCTGTGAAGAAACCAGTGAGCAACTGTAATAGGATGAGTATTCTCAGGGTTTAGGGCTATGTTGCTTACCCAGGGCTGCCATGTGAATCCATCCAAACAAACTAGTTTACAGTAACATTTGTGGCCCCTTAGTTGTATGGAGATAGTGGAGAGAAAAGAGAGGCATATCTGGGAAATCTGGAGTTGGTCCCTCTTAGAGGCTCTGGAGGAAAATTCATTCCTGGCTATCTCTAGTTTATGGTGATCCCAGGATGGGAAATCTCTACCCAGTGCCTGCGTCCATCTTCTCACGCCTGGAATTCTTGTGTGGATCATGGCGTCCATGTTCAGCAATACCTTTTAGAAGCCAGGTCACACTCAAAGCCCCAGGAGCTAGGTTATGCCCATATCTTTTCTTGGAGGCTATCAGGAAGGACCACAAAGAGAAGGCATCTTTAATGGTGTTGCTTCCTGAGCTGCTTCCCCACCTCAGTTATGTGACTCACATTACCTTAGGGGACCTCGATTTCAGCAACCAATCACAAACCATATGCAACCCTCATACAGAGGGTCTTTTAAGAGCATCCCTGAACACTTTCAAAACATTTAAAATCTCAGACTGGTTGTAAAGCTGCCACAAAGCTAGGCCATCTAATGAAGCCTGGTGGCCTTTGCACAGAGCCAGAGTCTGTCACAACAGTTGTGAAACTTCTCAGGCTTCCAGAAAGGCTGCTCTGTGCTGGGGATGGAATGGGGTGCATGCAAGGCTAGGATGGGGCCTCTAATGGAGGGACAGATACCTCAAGGATTGGAAAAGACCCATACTAATGGTCTTCAGATGCACCTCAGCATGTCCTGAACTATATGGCTGAGCAAGTAGGCTCTGAGGCCACTGGGCAGCAGGCTGAATAGCTTTCACAGAGCTTTTGTTTGTTGGTTTGGTTTGGTTTGGTTTGGTTTGGTTTGGTTTGGTTTGGTTTGGTTTGGTTTGGTTTGGTTTTGGGTTTGGTTTTTCAAGACAATGTTTCTCTGTGTAGCCTTGGAAGTTCTAGAATTTGCTCTATAGACTAGGCTGGCCTTGAACTCACAGAGATCTGCATGCCTCTTCCTCTCAAGTGCTGAGATTATAGGCTAAAGGTATGCCTCCCCACCACCACCCAGCTACCCCTCTTTTTACTAATGGAAAAATAAACTACCATCATTATGGGATAACCCTAACCTATGCCAGGTACTCTCATGGAACAGACTGGCTTCCAGGTTCTCTCTGATGTTTTAATATGACCAAAAACATACAGGAAAAAGAATGAGAAGGGAAATGGTCACCAAGGTTGTGACAGAAATGTGGTTGCCTGGCAGGGGTGAGTAGAGTCTCTAGCCCCCCTCATCTCCATGCTAACAGCTGGACAACTGGAAGCCTCTAAATAAGAAAGAACAGATCTCATACCTCCCTACCCTGTCTGGTCTCAGTGTCCTGCCAAGTTCTTGCTGAGAAACAGAGTATCTCCTGGCATCCTCCGCAAGCTGCACAGATGTGTAAGCTAATCATAAAGTTCAGGGGTTTGTGATATGCTTCATATCACAAAAAACAAACAAGCCAAGCAAACAACAAAAGGCCCAGGATTGGGGACTGTCACCACCAATGCTAATTACAATAAGGGAAATCAGCATTTTCGCTGTCACTTCTCTGATGCCATAATTGCAGGTGTCTCCAGAAACACTTATGGATTAGTACTTCCCACTACCCACTTCATTTGCTTTGTTTTAAAAAGCCTCAAGGGTGCAGGCTCCTGAGACTTCCAGTGGCCTGTGGGGAGGGTTCTGACTTCAGACCCTTCCCAGTGGCAATCACAGAAAAAAATGTATCATCTAGTAATCAATCTATTAATTGTTACTTATCATCTATTTGTTTTCTACCATAAGCCTGTTTCCCATTATCTATCTATCTATCTATCTATCTATCTATCTATCTATCATTTATCTATTCAAATCCATTGTCTATCTACCATTTATCATCTATTTATAATCACCTATCATCTATCTCTCATTTATCTATTTAACTCTATTTTCTATCTGTCACTTATCACCTATTCATAATCTATCATCTGTCTATCTATCTATCTGTCATCTATTTATTTATGTAACTACCTATCTTCTATCATCTATCAGATACCATAGCACACCTATGGGAATAGACAAGATAATCGGTGAAAACTCCAAACACCAGGGAAGATGTTGTGTGCAGACAGAGCAGCTGTTAGAGAGAAGCCCAGTGTTCTCTCAGAATCAGACACTTTCCTCCCACACAATGTAACAACTGCACTCTTGAGCACTTATCCCAGGGAAATTAAGATTGACATTCAGTAATGTATGAACACATGTTTATGAAAGCCTTTCATAGGCAACTGGTAAAAGAACCATGATCTCAGCACACTGTGGGTCCTTGGTCAATGGTGAAGAAGATTGAGCTATTGTTATACACAGCTTTGGTAAATTACCAGAGAATTATGCTGTGAAAAAAAAAAACCAGCCAGTTCCAGAAGAATACATGCACTAAATGTGCTGATCAATTTTAACTGTCAACCTGACATAGCCTAAAATCACGAGGAATTATTTAGATCAGGTTGACCTGTGGATATGTCTATGGAGAAATTGTCTTAAGTTAGTTGTCAAGAGAAGACACAGCCCACGAGGGGCAACACCATTCCCTAGGTAGAGTATTCTTAACTGTGTGAATGAAGAAAGCTGGCTGAGCACAGGCAGAGAGTTAAGTAAGCATATATACATTCATTTCTCTCTGCTTTTGACTTAGATGTGATGGGATCAGCTGTTGGAAGTTTCTTCCGAGGCTTCCCCAAAATTGCTGGTTATGAGGGTTCTAGAAGGGTGGAAGGACAGAAAGGAGGCAGGTGGGTTTATAAAAGGACACAGGGGATTGCTGGGTGGTAGAGAGAGTCTATCTATGGATTTTATCACCGTTGTCGTTATGTCTATGTCATTGACCACAGACCACCACTGTTTTATAAGATGTTCCTTAGGAGATACTGAGGGAAGGGTACACAAGGTCTCACTGTATGGGATACTATATTTCCTTGCCAGTGTGATTCTGTAATTTTTTTTCTAATTTCTCTTGTTCATCTGCCTCTGAGGGTTTTCATCCGGCCTCTTGAAAGACTCCTCTCACAACATGATCTTTTTTTTTCCTGTCTCCTGGAGAATAAGGGGATATACAGTGACCAGTAGACTCTCATTTATTTGGGAAGCCCCATCAGCAGTCCACCTGGCTGCTCAGAGTTGCCATATGGATATTTGTAGGTAAGACCAGCAGACCACGATCTGGAGATTGCAGTTCATTGCTCTGCCCCCTAAGAATGTGGATATCTGGCCTGTAGCTGTTGCTCACTGATACGGGGGTAATGTGTTACAGGATGATGTAAGGGTGGGCACAGCCTGGCTGGCAAAGTTTGGAATTTCCTTTTATCTGAGGTCCAGGTACTATCTGGTGGTTTTATATCAAGATTGGGCTGTGATAAAGTGTGGGCCAGTTCCCAGCCTGCAACAAAAACATTGGTGGTAGAGATTCAGATCCAGCTTTGTGTGTAGTCTATTTTATTTAGAAATGTGCCGCCTCCAGCTGTGCTAAAATTTGCCTCAGAGTCTCTGGCTTCTGCTTACTGCAGCCCTTTAAATCCTTTTTCCTGAACCTTCTCCTTTCCCCCAAGACATGAGTGTGGATAACCCTGTGCAGCGCTGTCCTTTAGCACCCAGCATCCCAAGCGAATCCAGGATTGATGGACAGGTGAAAGCCCTGAGCTGTAGTCTGGCAGGTTATGCCAAAGGAGCAGCATTGAGGGCTCCTATGAGCACCATTCTTGGTGACCTTCAGACGGAAGCCAATGAGCACAGTCACCACAGGCTGGAATGCATAGCATGCTCATCAGTTTTGAACATCGTCCATCCTGGGACAAGTTTGGGTCTGATAGCCTCTCTCAGATACAGGATGAAGGTACCTCAATTCATTGGCTTAAAAGCTAGCAAAGATCTATGCAAAAGAAAATGTCCATCACTGGGATAAAATTCCAACAGGAACTTGCTACGTTCACTTCTGTGCCTGTGGGACCAGGTAGTTCATGGTTGCTCGGGACACGTTTGCTCATTAGTTTGTCAGAAAGCCAGACAGCTTGCTCAGCACAATACCTTTAATCCCTAACAGGGGTCATAATGGGTGCACAAACTCATTCTGGCTCCTAAGAGGTTCCCAAATGGGCAGTATAGGCCGGAGTGAGTTGAGGTGCACAGGTGTCACTTTATAAGTGCTTCCTTGATTTAATTCTATTTTTAGAAGGCTCTCATACAGGATTAATCTGTCCACTGGTTGGGTATGCACGCCCTGATAAACATTAGCCCTTGGAGATCAATGGAGAGAGAGAGAGAGAGAGAGAGAGAGAGAGAGAGAGAGAGAGAGAGAATGAATACAGGGGAAAGTACTCATCACCTGGAATCCAAATTCTATACTTCAACTTGCAGGTGCCTTTGACAGCTCTGATACATTCCCATTTAAGGATGGATTACCCAGAATGCAACATGTGCATCCTTTAGACTTCAAATTTCCTCTCCCTAAAAAGAGAACTGTGATGCTGACTTCACTGGCAGAGAGAAGGCTAGGAGAGACACCCACTAGCTCTCCACCACAGCGTTTGTCCCAAGTGGTGGTGAATTAGAGGGTAGAGGCCCTTTCTCCTGGTCCAGATCACACAGGGATGTAAAAATGACTCTAACATGCCAAATGGAAACAGAAGTGTGACTCTCATGAGATGGACCTTGAAGCTCTCTTCTCATGTACCAAGATTCAGCTCCACGATCCTCCCAGAAGATGCCACCTCTCCTTGTCCCAGGATCACTCCCACCCTTCACGGTCATGCAAGGACAACCTCACTGTTGTTCTTGTCTTACACCTGTGCCCAGATCATAATGACCCACTTCCCCACATCTCCTCTGCCCTAGGTTTGGGGGTCCCAGAAAGTATCTAGGGTGATCTGTGATAGTAACTTCTGCCTCTAGTCTCTGGGTTTCTCCTTGGACTTGAAGCTCAGCTGAGCTTTCAAAGCAAGCTGTCTGAGCCAAGTCCCCTCTTTCAACTCCTGTCGCTAAGTGGGATGAGGCTCTCTATCTGGGGATAAATGATGCTGGCAGAAGAAGGTTTGGCACTTGAGGATCAGAGCATGTAGCCTGGTGTCCATTTTTAAGCTAGGAAGGATGATAGTTGCTGAAAACTAACAGGTTACATCATTGTTCAGTGCATCAGGCTAACTCTGCACACAATCAACCCCTAAAGCCAAAGCAGCTTGCAAAGCATCTGAAGGGACTGAGAGAGGGAATTCAAACAGCTTTTCTTGCTGCTGCTGCTGCTGCTGCTGCTGCTGCTGCTGCTGCTGCTGCTGCTGCTGCTGCTTGGAGCACTTGTGGTATGAGAGGTCCTGGTCTTGGATCACAGGTTTGAAGATGATCGCTGTCTGACCTGTGGTTCACTACTTGCCCTCCAATGTCGGTAAAAACAAAGGTTATGTGCCTGGGCAGTGTACCAGAAGATCCAATATCCCTTCACAGGATCCCGGAGCACAAGGAGCTAGCAATTGTGTGAACAAGCTGTCAGCTGTGGAAAGGCACAGGAAAAGGAAGTGCACATTGCTAGTGAAAGGAGCCAGTCTACAAAGGCTGCAGGCTGTGTGATCACAGCTAGGTGACATTATGGAAAAGATGCAACTGTGAGGCAGTAAAGGACCCTGATTAGCAGCATCACAGGAAGATGGGGAGGAGGAGGGGGAGGCGGTGAAGCACAGGGATGCTGGAGTGGCAACACTGCTACCATAAGGAAGGAACAATGCATAGTCTCCTGCCCAAACCCACAGACTCTCAAACTCATGATGAGACCATCCTGGGCTATCACTCATAATAGAGTGTCAGCCCCTTCATCAGCCAATGCCAAGGTGCCACACTGACACAAGGCACCATAATGGAGAAGCTTCACAAAGGAGACACAGGAGGAATTCACACTTTCACCCAGTGTTGCCATTAGCATTAAACTTCTGGGAGGGGAGAAGAGAGAAGAGAGTGTGGGGGAGGAAAATTAACACTAAACAGCCTTTGCAAATGGCATATGGAAATATACTACTGTAGAATCATCCTAGAACATATACAACTTATACATACACACATATAAAAGAGTCTAAATGTAGTTACCTTATAGTGATGTAGACTGGGACAATGCTTCCTCTAGACACCACAGGTTATGAGATTAAAAATCCAAGTGCCAGGAGTGGGTTACTTCTTGGAGTTATTGTTCAGTGGGGGTATCATAGACCCCCTCAAACATTATATGATACTGACATTGCTCTTAATTACCCTCTAGAAGAAGATAATAAGACCCTATTGGCTGAACACACCACATACTTGAGTCATAGAACAGGAAGAAATCAAGCTGGCCCCTAATATGGAAGGTACTATGCAAGCTACTGAAGAAGAAAATAAAGAACAATCTTACCTAACTGTGAACTCTGGGAGCTACAGTAATGACTGGCCTGGCAGGACATGGCCATTGCGTCAATAGTGGCACAGATGTTATGGGAGAAACCAATCACTTTCTGCTTGGATTTAAAGCCTAATACACAAGAGGAACCCCATGCCTGTATTAGCAACCAGAACTTTACATGTCATAGGCCCCAGGGGAGAATCAATTGCTATTATTCTGCTATGCTCACTACTTTTATGACAACTGACACAAGCTAGAGTTGTCTGAAAGGAGTGAACCTCAATTAAGAAAATGTCTTCAAAAGGTCCATCTGTTGGGCATTTTCTTAATTAGTGATTGATGGGAGAGGGCACAGTCATTGTTGTAGGTGGTGCTATCCTTGGCCTGGTGATCCTAAGTTCTATAAGAAACTAGGCTGAGCATGCTTGTAAGCAGCGACCCATCATGGCCTCTGCATCAGCTCCTGTCTTCAGGTTCCCATCCCATTTGAGTTCTTGTCCTGACTTCCCTCAATGATGAGCAGTGATATGGAAGTGTAAGCCAAATAAATTATTTCCTACCCTAGGCCCCCCAAGTTCCTTTGATCATGGTATTTCATCACAACAATAGTAGCCATAAATAAGACACCTGTTAAATGGTCATAGTATTAAATCATCTCCTAATCTCTTTCTGTCTCTGTCTGTCTCTCTGTCTCTGTCTCTCTCTCTATCTCTCTCTCACACACACACACACACACATACACATACACACATACACATACACACATACACATACACACACACATCCACACATCCACACATCCACACATCCACACACACACACACACACACACACACACACACACACACACACACATCTATCTTGCAAGCTTCATCAGGGAAGCTTTGTAGAGAAGACGGTAACTAACACAGAGATCTACACCTGGTAAAGAAGTAGCAAATAAAAGGCTGCAGAATGGTCAGTCCTAAGTTATATGTCTGTATCACATGCCCTCCCATCAAGGTTCAGGAATCATTAAAGAATATGAAGATGAAAGTGTGGAAGCCAGAGATGGTAAGTTGTTGAAGGTAAGGTTGTGTTTTTCCTCCCAGTCCCCTGCTCCCAAAAATAAGACTCATACTAAACATTTATTTAGAAATACAATGGCCATATAGGTATGCTCTTCTCTGAATAGTATCATAACTTAAGATAACCCATTTATTTTAATCTACATTTTTCCACATGGCTAGTTTCCTATGCTTAGGTGTCATGCGTCCACCTCCTCACATCTTCCCGAGTACATTTCCTGTGCCTGGCTCTATCCCAGAATTCTTTTGGCCTCCCAGATATTCCACCTTCTATTCCCTGCCCAAGCCATAGGCCATCAGATTTATTATTGACAGGCACCACATCCATAAAGATATAAGATATGCTCTCTACAGTTAGTGGACTTCATGGAAGCAATGTCTTCTGGATCTAGCAGGGCAGGTGAACACATGAACTCCAATTGTGTGACAATATGCAGAAGACATATGCAAGCTCAAGCCAGACCAAATGTTAGCACAGAGGAGGAATGTGCGATCAAAGTTCCACTCCTAGCTGAGGAGCTGTTTGTGACTGCTGGAGAGGGAGAGTACACTATTTTTAAGTGTGTGTCTCTTGGTAAGTAGTATACGATGCTCCTATGAAAGGTCATATGTCTAAGAATATATAGGGAGTACAAGTTGTTTTGGTGGGTTTATATAGAAAAAGAAAAAGGACACAAGGCTGGGTGGATAGGAAAGGGGAAAATGGATCTGGGAGGAGCTGGAATGAATATGATCAAAACACATTGTTTGAGGTTCTCAAATAATTAATCTAAAATATGAAGAAAAATAAAATTAAAAAAAAGAAAAAAATGTGTAGACTGACACAGAAATCCAACATTGTCATGGGAAACACAACCACCACCTTTACCAAACTGACTATTATTGATGCTTATGCCACATGCAGCAATTTCATATCCACATTTCAACCAGGTACAGTTATGGAGTGAATACCAGAAAAGACCATAACATAGGCTGTAAAATACATATCAATACAGTGACTGTAAGAATAAGGAATACCATCTCTACCTAGAAAGAAACTAGGTTAGAATTAAACATTTAATTCCTATGTTTTCCTGTCATTCTGGAAAACATAGAAATTAAACAACATATCTAAGTAATCATGGATTTAAAAAAATCACAAGAGAACATTATATTGGCCACAATGAAAAGGAAAATACAGAAAAAATTTCAGGAGTTTTAATTAAACTCCCACATGATAGCTTTTAAGCAGCACTTCGCTTTGGGGGAAACTGAAGCAGTAAGAGGTCTCAGAATTGTAGTGGTAGAAAGTCAGCTCTCTTTAGAGGCTAGAAATGAAGCTAACACAATACATAGAAAGAAAGGTAAGAAAAATAAGAACTGGCCTGATACGTTGGCATATCCGTTTAATCACAGCATTTTGGAAGAGAGAGGCAGGTAGATGGCTGTGAGTTTAGTAAGACCCTGTCTCATAAATTTAAAACAGAAAATGAAGAATTAGAACCAGTATTATAATGAAAAGAGAAATAACAGAGAAGTTAATGAGCTTTTTTGTGTGATTCTTGGGATAGAATTCAGGGCCTCCTGCATGCTAGGAAGGCAGCTCACCCACTAAGCCAAATCCCCAGCCCTCACTCTTTCTTCCTTTATTTTGAAACAAGACCTTACTAATTTATTCATGCTTGCACTGCATTCGCTCTCTTTCCTAGCTTACAATTTCCTGCCTCAGCTTTCTGAAACAGGATTTTTGAAGATCAAAAAATATCAATAAAGTGTTGAATGATTCATGCCAAAAATGAGAGAAAATACACACAATGGTTGCCCCAATAAAACAAGGAGCACCCCTAGAGGTCTTATAGATAGTAAAAATAAATAAATTCATACTTTGAAAACCTTTATGCTGGTAAGTTTAATAAACTAGGTACATTTATTGAATAAGATACACAGACCCAAGATGTATAGGAAATCTGACTAGCCTAAAATCTATTATAAATGGTGAGATAGATAGATAGATAGATAGATAGATAGATAGATAGATAGATAGATAGATAGATGGATGGATGGATGGATGGATGGATGGATGGATGGATGGATGGATGGATAGATAGATAGATAGATAGATAGATAGATAGATAGATAGATAGATAGATAGATAGATAGATAGATGATGGGTGAATGATTGATTTGATGATAGATCATTATAGACAGACAGACAGACAGACAGACAGACAGACATATAACTGCTTCAGACTCAAGACATTTACTAAGAAACTCGTACTCCCTGAACTGATTTTGCACTATATATAAACAAAAATATCATAAAGAATCCTTGCAGAATTTGAGAGCTTCATTTGGGGCTTTGTGAAGAATTATAAATATCTGCATAATTGAAATTAATTTTGAAAAAGAGTAAGTTTATCAAGTTACTAAATGTAAGGTCATTAGGGCAGTGTGATTCTGAGGCAGAAATATAGAAACTGAGTCTTGCACTTAGATAGAAAACCTCTTTCTGCTTCCTCTCTGTCACCGTGACAAAGCACGTTGACCAAAAGCAACTTGAGAAGGAAAGTCAGACCTCCAGGTAACAGTCCTTCATTGAGGAACTATGATGGAATGACCCTTAATGGTTGGATCTCTGACTTGTTCAGCTAGCTAGCTAGCTTTCTTATTCATCCCAGAACCACCTGTCTAGGGATATTACCAGGGTGGGCTAGACTCTCCCAAATCAATCATCAATCAAGACATTCACTCACCAATGTAGCCACAGGCCAATCATATCTGAGAAATTCCTCACCTGAGACTCCCTTAGATGCCTCCAGGCTGTGTTAAGAAACATCAGAGATAACTAGGACAAAACCTCAAAGAATACTGTTTTAAAGAAATAGCCAAAGAGCATGAGAGATGGCTCATGTTTAAGAACACTTAATACTCTTGCGAAGAGGACCAGATTCAGCTCTTAGTCCCCACAGGGTAGCTCACTACCCCCAGTTCCATTGGATTCAATGACTTCTGCTGGCCTCCAGGTGCTTCCAAATCTATAAACTCAAGCAGGTATACAAAACAACCCCCATAATAATATAATTGAAAGAAATATTCACTTAAACACATAGTGTTAGGTAAAGGAGCTGTAGGTAGGAAAAGTGTAGCTTTTGCCTCTTACCTCAAAAAGGTGTGTGTGTGTGTGTGTGTGTGTGTGTGTGTAATTTTAATTATATATATTAAAATATAATTTATTTGGAATGAATTAAAAAACTATAAAGGTCCAAGAAGAAAGCACCAAACGATGACCTGGAGCTCTGCCAGGTTTCAGTGCGCCACCATCAGTCACAAAAAGAAAAAGAAAATGCTTTCATGTCATCAAATTGTGTCTTCTCATTCAAAGACAAAACAAATAGAATTCATGAGTAAGCCACCAACAGATTCCAGAGTGTTCCTAAAAGGAATTTTTATTGATTGCTTTATTGATGTATAAATAAACTAATTTAGGACATGAAAATGTCTTAAGGAAGACTTACAAATGATTAGAAAATGCATAAAAAGTCATTAGCTGATAGTAGACTTAAGGAATGAAGTCAAGCCACAAGACTTGTGTTTTGAGTCTAAAAGCAACAGTGGCTCGGGATGGGATGGTGAGAGGGCATGCAGCAGTTGGTACTCATACACGTTGGGTAACAGTTTTGAATGTTACCATCAGTTTAGAAAATATTGGACAGTTTCCTCTAAAACAAACATATGTCCAAGAAATGAAGTCATATGTCTATAAAAAGTTCTTTTCAAGAGTGTTCTGACAACCTTTTCATGTAACCCTGAACTGAAAATGTATCCACCAACAGTTCAACAGTTAAGCACACCCACCTCATAAACAAACTGTAGTGTTCTAAGCAATGCAGACTAGGGAGTTTCCCATAGTACAAACACAAGGCGGATTTGCATAAACTCTTATTTTGAGTAAAAGAATCCTTTTGATAAGACCTTCTGTTACTCTAGAATTAGGCTTAACCAGGTTCTACAATACCACAGTGTAATTCAGTGTCTGCCTGATGTGGTTGGGCAAAAAGGAGGAATGGTTTACACCAGCATTTCTCAACCTGTGCGTCTCTACCCCTCTGGGGGTCAAATGACTCTTTCACGGGAATATAAAAACAAAACCACAGACATTCATATTACAACTCATAAAAGTGACAAAATTAGTTACAAAGTAGCAACAAAATTTTTTTATGGCTGGGGTTACCACAACATGCATAACTGTGTTAAAGGGTTGCAGAATTAGGAAGGTTGAGAACTACCAGTCTATGCTTTCTCAGATCTGCCAGTGCCCTTGTCAAGTCTCCTCAAATAACCTAAAGACCAAGCCGTCCACAGTATGGAAATTCTAGGTGAAAAAAATTACAAATGTACAAAGAAGTTAGTACTATGCATGCCGATTGGTATTTTATTACGTTTATTTGTGTCTTTTGTGTATGTGTGCAGGCACAAGCCCATGTATGCTGTGTGGATGGTGTGGAAGTCCAAGGACAACCTGCAGAAGTCAATTCTCTCCTTCCATGGGGGTTGGGGGTCCTGGGGATTGAACTCGGGTCATCAAGCTTAGCATCACGTGATTCTTTAATTAGTGTGCCATCTCACCCGTCCCAAATCTGAATGTTCGGCAATGAGATGTGACATGTGACGTCACATCATTATATTCAAATGAGAAAAAAAAAACCAACTCATTGACTAAGTAATAGAACTGTGGGTGGAGCTCTGGAAATCTAAGTACTGTAGCCGCTATTGTTGCACAAGGCACTAAGACTATTTGTTGGTCCCTGGTCCCTACAGACATATTTTTAGCTTCTGTGTGTATTTGAAACTTTTCTTAATAGAATGGTAAGAAAGCAATACTTTAATCAAAACTCTTTCTCCAAAAGTAGACATATCTCAAAATGAATTATAGACTTTTGAAATTAAATATTATCTCCATTAAAGTCTTACAGTTTAACACGATCCCTTTCCTGCTTGCTTTAAGACAGATAAATATTACAATAATTGCAATTTGCCCAAAGCCTTAAATCCTCAATTATACTTTGGGACTTAATATGTAGAATAATTTGATTGAAGAATTTTGAACAAAATGTTAACAGAAGTGCAGAGATTATTTTAGAAACAGAGCCATCATGGGGCCCCAGGCCTGGCTTGCAAGGCAGAAATGCAGGACACTGGTCTGTGGGATTCTCTTGAGTTTGGGCTCCTACTGAAATCCTACGGTGTGATTTATATCCAAAGTTAACTCTCTCACAAAACATGTCTTGATTAATGTGTATAGGTAGCTTCAGTATATGTATGTATAAAAACGTTTGTGAATCTTTGACTGTTGTTATGTCAAAACTTGAATTTGTCACTGGAAATCACAAATCTGTCACTGTGAGTTCAATCTTTGTGGCATCTCAACTTAGTAAATGTCTTCCCCTAACTTTTGATGAGATGAATTTTTCATTTAAAATTTTTTTATGGGTGGAGCATAGTAGGTCGTGCTTTTAATTCCATGCAGGAGGCAGAGGAAGATAGAAGTTGTTAGAATCCAGTTTGGTCTACAAAGAATGTCCCAGGTCAGCCATGTCCACTTGATAAAAAATAAAATTGTCAACAAGCACAAATTACTACATCAGTGTTCAGTTCAACAGAACATACATAGCGTCTGTGAAAATGAGAGAAGACACTATATAACTTACCCAATTTATTAATTTAGTAATTGGATTAAACAAGTCTTAAAAAGAATTATTTAATTGATTTAACCTTTTCAGTATCTAATGATGATAGAAAACTTGCAGAATTTATTTGAGAATTTTTTTTTATCATTTACCCAACATGTAGGTAACTGCAAATTTTCTTTTTTAGTGGTTGAAGAAGAGGTACTGAAATAGAAAATTGGAAAAATTGGGAGCTGGGGAAATGGCTCAGCTGGTAAATCACCTGCTACACAGCACACAGATGTGATCTCAGATACCCAGAACTGTGTAAACACAGAGTGCGGTAATACATGTCTGCAACTCTAGTGCCAAGGGAGCAGAGACTGGAAGGCTCTTGGACTTCACTTGCCAGTTGTGCTACCTGGATGGATGAGGTACCAAGCTCAGCTGCCTGCTTTATTCTGTTAATAGCAACATTCCCCTTGCAAATAAAACATCTGACTATGGAGATGACTCCATACCTAAAGTCTTTGCCTGGAAAGTGTGAAGGTCACCATTAGGTTCCCTAAAACTCATGCAAATGTTGAGTGGGCATGGAATCACACCTGCTGTTATAGTAGTTAGGAGGCAGAGGCAGGGGATTCCTCGGAACAAGCTGGCTAGCAATACTAGCCTGTATCAGTGAGCTCTAGGTTAAGTTAAGAGAAGCTGCCTGAAAGAATAAGCTGGAAAGAAGTCAAAGAAGATTCCTGATAGCGCAACCCCAGGTTTCTACATGGGTGCACACACACACACACACACACACACACACACATGCACATGCACAAATGTGCATCCCTACACATGCAGACATGCATTCATGCACACCATGCACAGAGACACATGCAAAGAGGAGGAGAAGGGAGTGGAAGAGGAAAACAAAACAAATAAAGACAAAAACACCTTACTTATCTGGTGCAATACTGATCTCCCACATATCCCGGATATTGACCTAAACTGGGACCCAGAAAGGGATGCACCTTCTTATGAGAGGGCCTTACAGACAGTTACACTGAACACAGACAGAAGTGGATCTGTAGACCTATCACAGGTATGTTCTGCACAGTTCAGTGAGCAGTGTGTCTAGATAGACTTCTCCTGTCCATCGTAGATACCCACAGGGAGGTCCAGGTACACTGATGCAAATGAGCAGGGTGCTTGCCAGCTACATATAATGATCTCTCCTTCACAGTGGATGCATAAAATTCCCATTTCTTTCAAAGCAACCTCTATGGGCCTCACAGACGAAGGGATCACACTGCATTCAGCTCTGAGATGTGAAAATATTGGAAATTTAGATTCTGCCCTGCTGCTAAGAATCCCCTGGGCCACCTGGGTACAGAATGTCTGTGCCTGGAGGAGAGTGGAGGGCAGGCGTGCAAGGCCCAGCCTCATCACATTCCTGTATGGCTTGCCCACAGGATTTCAGGGGGGATATGTCTGGAGTATCTGGGTCATGAATACAACTAGCAGATCACCTCATCTTTTCTTCTCCTCTGAAATCACTTTCATACCATGATGTGGAGCCTGCCTTGAACTGGAGCCAACATGGTCTAGAAGATTAACATCATCAGTTTTAAAGCAGGGGATATTTTTAGGCAACACAGGAATACAGCATCCCCTGTAAATTTTGTGAAACACATCATTGTAAGAATAGTGAAAAGTGAACAGAGACAGCCAGAGCATTTAAATTTGTTACTCGACAAGTTATCTCTTTGCAGGCCCTGCCCGGTCACAAGCCACTCATAAACATGTCCTGGAAACACCCAACAGATACCACTGAGTGGAACTGTGTAAAGCTGATGATTGCATTAAATATATGACAAACAGAAATCACAACCTAGACTGTCTCCTTGATAAGTAGGAGTAGTTTTTGGTTAGGGTTAGTTACATGTGACACAGTTTACATAAGTGCTACCAGCATTCTCAAAGCAGAACAGGTCCCTTTACCGGAGAGATACCCAGATTCAGAAATGTCCAGGTCCTAGCTAACCAATCACCTCGGCAGGACTCTTCCTCCAGTTATGGAGCCCTTTTCTCTAGTCCTAAGTACTTGAACCCCTCTGCCCACTACACTCTAGATCCTCTCTAGTTAATATTAGAAGCAGATTTCTCTTATAGGAAAAAAAATGGAGGCTCTCCTCAACTCTGATAAGAAGTAATAGCTGAGCTATTCTGGGAGTTACAGCCTCAACATCTGTTCCAGAGCAGCTGGCAGGGGCAGCCCTCCCAACCACTCTCTTTGTTACTTTTGCAATGTTGTAACAAATGTCCTAGAGTAAATTACTTAAAATGAGGAATGGTTTGCTTTGGATCATGATTTCAAAGGTGAGCCCTTCATTAATGAGCAGAACAGAGCAAAAAAACAGGAAGCAGAAGCAGAGGGTGACAAGCTTGGCCAGGGCAAGACTGGTTAACCCCGCACCCAGAACATGCTTCCAGGAACCATCCTCTTACCTGTCTCTACTCCCAATAGCACTATTAATTATAAAGCTGTGATTGATGATGCATCCGTTGATTAGATCTGAGTCCTCAAAAATCCAACTTACTCATCTCTAACTAACTAACTAACTAACTCTCTCTCTCTCTCTCTCTCTCTCTCTCTCTCTCTCTATATATATATATATATATATATATATATATATATATATATATATATATAACCTCAAAATAACCCTCACATTTGCCATCTTGTCACTCACACACAGGATTCAGAATATGCTTGTGACACACAGGTCACAAAGTAAACATCCTAGCTCCAAGGAATGGGAGTGAGGCCTTTATTCTTATAGCATAAATGGCCCAGTGCCACCTCTGCTCTGGCCATTGACCTAGACTTTCTATGGGACTCGCACAGGATAGGAGGGTCTTATCCCCATGAAGCCCAACTAGGATGCTGGTGACTTGGTAGGGACAATCCAACCTCCGCCAGAAGCTGGAAAACAGGCTTGTTATTTCCACTTTTGCCACAATGACATTTTCTTTCCCTTACAGAAACTAGATCCAAGGTTGACAGGGTAGAAGGGACATGTGTAGTGTCTGTGGCTTTATAGTCACCCACTTGTCCCAGCCAATAGGAGAAAACATGACAGATGGTTGGCTAACACCACAGACATGTGTTCTCAATGTGTCCAGAGCATCGATCCTCAGTCTGTAGGATTGTGATCCCTTTGGGAGTTGCATAACAGATGGCCTGCATATCAGATATTTACACTGTAATTCATAATAGTAGCAACATTACAGTTATGGTTATACTGTATTAATACAGTACAAAATAATTTTATGGTTGGGGGGGCTCACCACAACATGAGGAACAGTATTAGAAAGCTAGAGAACCACTGTTCTAGAGGCTGAGGCACCTGTGGAACCTATAGGTGGTTAGGGCTGCTTCCTGGCTCACAGATGGTGTTTTCTGGTATATTTTTCCACATTGGAAGGTACAAGACAGGGGCAACTTCTTGATGAGGACACCAGTCATAGGACTGCACCCCCATCTCTGACTCCTTCCAACCTCTAGGGATGTTTGGAGACACAAACTTCTACCCCATTAACAATGGTATCCACTCCACTTAAAGAATAGCTTAAGTTATGAAGGAGTGTTCTGTCCTGAGCACTGGACTTTCCAGGGAGCAGCAACAATCTTGAAGATGTCCAGGAGCAGGGTCCCACTTTTCTCCAAGATCAGCTAGCTGGCTTTAACTTTGTCAAGCAATCTCTTTGCTTCTCTTCCTGGCCTTGACACTTGGAAAGGTATTCTCACACAGCCTGCTGCAGCTCAGGAAGAAGCTGATCTTCCTGAGCCGCAGCTGATCTTCTCTAAGAAGTTCCTGGATCCCGGGAACCTGAATTGAAATGTCCACCCTTCCACTTACTATCTGGGCATCTATGGGGCAAAACCTGTCCTGTGACCATGTCCCTCAGTGTTCTCCTTTGTAGATAGTGACAAATGACAGTGTATGTTCCATAAGGCTACAGATATACATAGGACACTTGGCATAGGTGGCAATTCTCAGAAAGCCCTATGTACTATCATCCTGGTTATAATTGCTCCTCCACGGGGAGCTTGGTCAGCGGCACCTCATTCTCAGTGTCTAGTCCTCATTGACATGCACAGATGCAGGCTCATTATGTCCATGGCCGCATTCATCTCTTCAACTGCGTATAAATGACACGTGAGATGAAGGGTGGAATTGCTGGGTCACAGGACATGCACATTCTCACTTACCAGGGAGTGACAAATGCCTTCCAAAGTCCTTGTATCAATTTATACTCCAGCTGACTATGTATAATATCCCCCATTGCTCAACAGCCTGGCCAGGGTTAGCATCGTCAGACTCCGGTGTCCATCACCCTGGAGACTGCAGAGTGGCTTCTCAGTGTAGCTCAGGGGCTCTGTTTCCTGGAAGCTAATTGTGACTTATATCCCGCCAGCTATCCGTTGCTCATTTCTGGTTTTCATCGGCTTTTCTCTTTACAAGCACATTTCTTTGAGTGTCTTCAGAGCATTTGTGCCGAGTTTTCTCGGATAGATTGAGAAGAGTTTCTTTGTGATCTAGACCCTGATCTAGACCCTGATCTAGACCCTGATCTAGACCCTGGCTCTCGGATGTGACATCATAGCCAACCTATGGGTACCAGCCATTCCAAAGACCATTTTGCAGCTTATTCCAAAGATCATTTTTAAGTGTGGCCACTGGATCTGGAAAAG
The DNA here is from genome assembly GCA_902729485.2 of Mus minutoides. Classification (NCBI taxonomy): domain Eukaryota; kingdom Metazoa; phylum Chordata; class Mammalia; order Rodentia; family Muridae; genus Mus; species Mus minutoides. Next base: position 54,814 of record CACVCL010028922.1, on the reverse strand, counting down.
TTCTAAGTGTTACATTTAAAATTTTATTTTGTGTATACAGAGTATGCGTGCCATGGCATTTTCATGGAGGCTAACTGGGTAGCTTGTAGGACTTTTCCTCCACCACGTGTTTTCCAGGAATTAAATTCAAGTTATAATGTTCGGTGAAAAGTACCTCTTTCGGGTGATTGGCCTTTGTGGTCCAGCTATTCATCTAATAATTGCTCCTTGCTTCCTGCTTAAATAATTTCTATTCTCATCCTGGTGCCTTTGGACTCTTTCATAATTAATTGTGCTTTTATACACTTTATTATCTTGGGACAGAAACTTAAATGTGATGTGACATAAAGGACAGTCTCTTTTTTAATAAGAATCTAGTTGACCCAGCATTGTCTATGGTCTGCTTGTCATGCCTAGGATATGGAATTACGATCACACTCCAAGATACCATGAACACATATCACATCAGATACTTCCAGGTAGAAAACATGTCTATTTTCAAATATTCCAACCATCTATGGAGTAGCACATCAGATGTTAGAATTTTAAGACAACAGTCCACTCTGAAACAATAAATCAGAGATTCTTGTTTAAATCACAGATAAACCTTGTGTCCATGTTACCTTCATTAGGCATCCTCAGGGACACAGAGGCCATCCGCAAGATGGCAGACTCATGTGGAGCATGGTAGGTGCCAGGTGCAGGTTGAGAGCAGCCAAGCCACCAACCAGGGAGCTTTATCTCTAGGGAAAGTAACTTCTTCAGCAAGCCTCGTACACCATACAGGATAAATGATTTCTCTGTGGCTTTCAGTGGAAGCTGGGATGATTCTAGCGAAGTTTTCCTAAATGTTGCCATATAGATATGCAAATCTGGTTTATGCTAATACCCCATCAGTACACTTTTCCTGTGGCTTCTAGCAACGTCTGTATAAGTAACACTTATATCTGAAAGCGGTTACCAGACCAGCTCCGTCCTTCAACACTTGCACATCTTTATCCTTCCCCCGACTTGCTGCCTCCTGTGGAGGGCTTCAGTCTGTTTTCCTCTCCATAGTTTGGGACACAGGGCTTCTCATCATTGTGTGAGATGGGACACAGGGCTTCCGGCATCTCATCATTGTGCGAGACGGGACACAGTTCTTCCAGCATCTCATCATTGTGCAAGACGTCTTAAGAGCACTCCCTGGTCTTTGTGTGCTGACAGTCTTCTGAGGTTGTTAGTAGACGGGGGTTTTATGAGGTCAGTTGTTTGCCTGCTTTCTAATCGTTTGTGGTTCTCAGTTTTTCAGCTCTAATCTGCCAACGTGCTGAGTTGACTTGATGCTTATGCTCTGACAAATTGGTGCTATAGAGAGTAGCCTGCTTGTGGCAGGGTTAGATGTTTTACGTATACCTGGGTTGATAGCTGGGAAGATGGTTCCAACAGTATTGGATGCCATACAGGAGTGATATGGTGGTTTGAATACAAATGGCCACCATTGGCCTATAGGAAATGACACTTTTAGGAGGTGTGGCCTTGTTGGGGTAGACGTGGTACGTGGTATTGTTGAAAGAAGTGTGTGTCATTGGAGGTGGGCTTCGCAGTCTCAGATGCTCAAGCCTGGCCAGTATGTCGCATGTTCTTCCTGCTGCCTGTGGGTCAAGATGTAGACCTCTCAGCTACCTCTCCAGCACCATGCCTGCCTGCATGTGAACATGCTTCCTGCCATGATCACAATGGGCGGAACCTCTGAAACTGTAAGTCAGACCCAATGTTTTTCTTTATATGAGTTGGTGTGGTCTTGGTGTCAATATAGAGCAATAGAAACCCCTTGCTAAGACATGTGAGGACCCGAGTTTTGGATCCCTAGGACCCATTGAAACAAATGGGCATGGTATCACAAGCCTGAAAGCAATGCAGAGACCTGTTCCAGGAGGACACCTGGAACTCTCTAGCCAGCAAGTCAGCCAGCTCACTGGAATCACCAGGCTCCAGGTTCTGTGAGAAGACCTATTTCCAAAAAATGAGAGCCAGAGAATGAGGAGACAGGCGTCAAAGAGATGTCTTCTGAACAAGACAGAGCTGCAGAACTCGCAAGCCAACTCCAGCCATCCTTGTCTACAGAAGACCAGCACATGGCAGGTTCCCTCAACATGCCATCATGGATAGGGACGGGACCCCTGAAACCCACCCTTCCTTGAGCAACTATTAACAATAGTTCTTGGAGAAGTGGGTGCCATTTTCTTCAGCAGTGTAGACACTGAAAAGTTGCTTGTGTCCCAGTAAAGTATCTCCCACCTACGCTCAGCCAGCCACACTCTGGCTGGAAACTACTTAAACTTGGTGGGACACATGCACGCAAAACAAGCAAATAGGGAGGGGCTACTTGTTGAGAAGGGAGAGAGAGTATAATCAGAGAGGAATGGGTGAGTTAAAGTGACTTAATTTTATTCTGTGAACAGATAGATGTAACTGTTAACTAATTGCAAATTTTAATAATAAAATGGACAGTGAATGAGAGAGTCACCTGATATTGCCCCTGGCTCCCACGTGCACCTGAACACTCACAGAGAAATTAAAATGTGCTGGGATGGAGCACAGCCATGTTTTGTGAGGGTCACATTCGATCTATCACTGTGACTTTATTTCTGTCTGTTCTGGAAGTTGGTTAACAGGATCACAGTGACTCCATGAAGATGCTTTGCACATCATTTGGAAGAGATAGAGAAAAAAAGTGAATTATTTTCTGCTCAGAGTGGTTCAAATACTTTTGAAGAAAGAGTGAACCTTGAGATCTCTGTAGAGAGGTTTTAAATTACTGTTTCAAATTCTCTAATGATTTCATCTTGAGGTAATTGGTAATTCATATTTTTCTAAAAGGTATCCATACTACCTAATTTATCAAGTTCATTATAAGATCCTCTGCTAAGTCCCTCTCCAGCCTTTTGTTCTCTCTCTCTCTGAGGCACCCCTCTGTCTCTTTTACCCCTATTGGTATCTGAACATCAGTCTGAATATCTCTACTGTGTCCTTTATTAGGAATGAATTAGCAGCGATAAGCTCATATATTGAGCCCTTAATTTCAGTTGCTAATTTTTCTTCAATAAATTTCCATTTGTATTAATTTTCTCTTGTCTCTGTAATAAATTACAATAAACTCAGTGGCTTATAAACCATACTTATTACCATACCTTTTTTCTATGCACATAACATGTTTACAGAGGAGTACTGGCAGCTCAAGGAAACCAAGACTAGACATGGGCATTTGGGGAGTGTTGTTTGCGGAGGGCAATCTGCCTTCTGTCCTCTGAATCTGCCTTTGTTTCACAAGCAAAGTATATTCAGCCAGTTTCAGAGTCCCTAAACTCTCATTCAGTTACCACCTTAGTTCAACATCCTAAATCTCATTGGCAATGAAATCTTATACTTCGTTACATAAATCTAAAATGTAGGGTGAGGTTCTGCATATATTTATTTCATCTCGAGGAAAACCACTTTTGTGGGGTTTTTTTTTTTGAGATTTATATATTGCTAGCTGGCCCAGGACAGTATGTAGACCAGGTTGCCTTTGAACTTACAGAGATCCTCCTGCCTCTGACCTCAAAATTCTGGGTTTCAGCAGGTAGAGGAAAATTACTTTTACTTGGTATAAGTCAAGGAACAAGTCACCTGCATCCGAAGAGGATGGACGCTGGGTAGCGATGCAATGAGCCCAGCAGTAGATATTATTAGTAGTGGATTTTCCCCTTCAGAATGGGAGAATCAGGGTTGCAGAGTTGGCTCGGTGTGAGAGTACCTGTTGCTCTGACTGTAGATCCAAGTCTAGTTCCCAGTGTTTATATCAGACAGCTCTTGCCAAACTGTAACTCTAGATCCAGAGTATTTAGTGCTTTCTACTGAATTCTGTCAGTGTTTGCACACAATGTGGCAGACATGCACACACACAGACACACACACACACACACACACACACACACACACACACAGAGGGCAGGTGAAGAAAATGACTCCCTGGGTTTTAGCAATTTCTGAGAACAGAATTGTATTAGTTTCCAATGGCCCCAAAGTATCACTCTGAGGCCCATAATACTCTAGGGCCCACACTGGGGCTCTGACCCTATGGGTGGTGCTGGGAAGGTGTTGGTGTCTGTGTGTCAACAAGATGTGAAGTCATCTAGCCCCTGTTTTCACACTCAAAATGGAGAGAAATGCTGCGTGCATAATGGAGTCTCCCAGGAGAGACCCAGCCTGGAGCCACGATCTTATACAATGTGAGGGGACTTAAAGCAGAGTGCAGCCTGGACTTCAAAGAAGGTATTTGCTTGCAGATAAGCACTGTGCATCTGAGGACCATCTGCAAGCATTCTATGATAGTTTGTTTAGCATTCCCCTTCCACTGGTAATTTGTCCCTTTGGGGACTCTACTCATGTCTTAGTTGTTGAGAAAAGATGCTTCCTGAGGACTGGTCAGAACGTAAGCTGCCCCAGCTCCGTGGGTCAAGAGAGCTCAGCTTACCTCCCCCTAGTCCTGGGTTGGTCATGTAACACATCTGTTCTGGTGTCCCGAAGAAGTCATTTCCCCCTGGCATGACCTCACTCTCGTGGAGCAGAGGGTGCTACAGAGACTTACAGAATGCCTGACCCTGTAGTCATGGCAACAAAATAAGCAGAACAATGCAGTAATTGGTAGGTCTTTGGAGACTGTAATGGAGCTATTTACAGTCCCTGGTAGAGGGATGGGGGACTTGAGTCCCAAGACTGTTCCCTGGGCTTGCAGCCATTATTCCCTCTGTCCCTTAGCTACAGGTAGTCTGGAAAGAGGCTAGAGAGTATAGATTGTACAAGGCAGGACTCCATGAGGCTGTTTCCTGAGGTCGTCATCCAGGCAGGGGTGAGACTTTTCAATGGTGCAGCTGTTTTTGAATTACCATGCCCTGTAAGTACCTCCTCCTCCATGTTCCTATACGAAAGCCAAATAAACTCATTATTCTTCAAGCTGGACTTGGATAAAATTGTTTCTTTGGTATATCCTTGGTGCCCAATCTGGTATGAATGGAGGTTTGCTTTTGTCTCCTCAAGAAAAGCCATCTAACACCAGGACATAGCATTTAACACCAAACTCTTGTGCCCCTGAGCACAAGATACATAGAAGATGATCTCAGGATAGCCTGTCCATCTTTGAATTTGGACTCTGAAAAAATCTCCAGATACCAGGGCCCTCAAGCCACAGTCTTTGTCTTCTCAACTGACCCAGGTCCCTTTCTTCTGAAGGGAACTCCTTCCTATATATTAGCTGCAAAATATTCATAGATACAAAGTCAAAACAATACAAGGACTTCCTATAAGCTTCCCTTTTTCAGGAGCACATTATTCTGATGCCTGTTCCTCATGGTCTGTCTCTTGCCACATGGCCATTTTGACATCCATGACAATACTATCAGCCAACATCAGACCTGAACTCTCTCTCTCTCTCTCTCTCTCTCTATATATATATATATATATATATATATACATATATATATATATATATATATGCTTTTATGAAACTACATGTTCTATTTATATCTTTGTGGATATCCCACAAGCATTGAACTGAATTTCAACTCCACAAAATCTCAAGGTAATCAATATCTCTAACTGCTTCTTAAACACTATGTACAAAGGCTTCACTTGCACGCTCTCTCCTCCTACACCACACATTGAAGCTATTTTGGGGATTTTTAAGCTCTGAGCTTCACCTTCTGTTTCCACTCCTGAGAATACAGTTGCCAGTTTATTGAAGAGAGTGCACATTCCACGTCTGTGTCGTGTGTCTGTGAGTATGTAAGATCTAAGTGCCAGGCACACTCCTCATCACCTATCACCTGGTCCCACGGGTCCTCTTTGGACCTTGGTGTCCCTTTGGGAACCAGTTTTCTTACAACTGAAGTATAACCTTCAGTGGAGTGGTGGCTGGTTCTGGATGTCTTCCAGAGCACTGCCTATTTCACTGATGTGTTGATGACTTCACTGGACACAGGGCCAATCCCCCTCTCTGAAATGAGAGCTCAGATGGGCTAGGTGGTAGAATGGTAGGACACCAGGTATGTCTCTGAGGGTGTTTTAAGAAGAGATCTGTGAATGAGTCAGTGAACAAGGTGTGCAAGACCCTTCTTGCTGGAGATGGACGCCATTCAATGGCTGCATCCCAGGTGCAATGCCAAGATGGGGGATGGCAAATCCTTGTTCTGTCTTCTGAAGCCATGCAGCCTTCTCCTGTTCTGGGATATCAAAACTCCAGGATCTCTGACTTTAGACCCCAAGTGATTTTTTTTTTTAGGCTCTTAGGTTCTCCACCTCATACGGGGAGATATGCTAGGGGTGGAGCTTGCCTAGTGTTGAGTCTTTGGGGACACAGCCCAGCTATGGTATCCCAGGGTCTCCCCTTGCAGATGCTTACTGTGGGATTCAGTCTGCAGAATCAGATGAGCCAATTCCTTGCTGTTCTCATTTGGTCTTATTTATACATTTTCCTTTGAATTATTCTTCTGAATAACCCTAGCCCATCTACGTAAGTAAGATGCTAACTTACTCATGTGCGTGTGTGTGTGTGTGTGTGTGTGTGTGTGTAAGTATCTGTGTGAAAATATGCATTTCTACTCCTAAGGAACATTGTTAGCAATAGTTCTCTCTCAATGCGTGACCGGTGTCTCCTGGTACCGTGGCTGCCAGTGGATGGCAAAAGAGCCTGTCACCCATCTCCTCTGCAGATAATGTCCCCTGTGTGTTTCCTATGCCTTTCGGGACTTCCTTTGGTCTTTGTTGTTATTTTGTATCTGGACATTGCTTTGCAGTTATTCAACCTTGCTTGAGGCTAGGCAAGCTTTTGGGAAATCATTAGTATTCATGAACTCTGGAAAGTTCTTGCTCATTGTCTGCGTATAGCCTATTCTTTCTCTTTCCCTTTGATTTCTGAAGCTCCTATGGCCTCGTTCTACTACCCAAATTTCAAAACCTCCCTTTCACACTTGTGTGTATCAATATCTTATAACTTCCTCATGTTTATATTTTGGTTCGTGCACGTTCAATTCAAAGCACTAGTGAATCCAAACGTGAGAGTGTGACTTTGAACATCTAATTTTCGCATGGTGTGTGATTTATTTTGTTGTAATTCTTCTCAGTCTTGAAAGCTTCTCATTCCCTTTGTGCGTTTTATTTTAAATTAATGATATTTTTAGTTGGCAAATTATAATTATATATAAATGGATGGCATATATTGTGCTATTATATTTATATACAATGTGGAATGATTGCATAAAGCCAACTAACATATCCATATTTCATTTACCTGTCACTTTCTGGTATGAGACATTTGAAATTTTGCCAACTAACAATTGCCTACATTTGTGGAGTATAATGCGATGTCATATGCATATTGTAGAATAATTTAATTAATTAATACCCTGAGCATGTCAGGCCCTGAGCATTTTCTTTATGGGGTCTGTTTCTAAGTATGTGTGAGGTCTCCACATTCCTGTGTGACTGCAGTTCTGCTGTTGTACAGCAGATCCAGGGACCTCCTCTCCTGGCCACTGACACTTTGCACCTGTCCAGTATCCTGGCCAGGTCAGTTCTATGAAGCCAAAGCCAGGATGCCAGGTAGCTGTGACGGTTCACCTTCATTGTTGACTCAGATGACCTTAGAATCACCATAGAAACACACCCCTGGATTTGTCATAAAGGTGTTTTCACAAATTGAGCCAAAAGTTAAGCCATTGGCTTAACAATTAGTATTAGACACTGATCTTGTATACCTTGTCTAGCTTGCAACTGCCATTATATCATGGCAACTGACATTTTTCTCTCTCTGAAGCTGGACAGCAGCATGCCATGGACTGGGGTTTCAGGCTGAATGAAAAAAAGAATGCGAGCTGAGCATCTGCCTTCACTCTGCTTCCTGGCAGAAGTTGCAATGTGAGCTGCTGCCTCCACCTCTGCTGTACTTCCCTGCTACGATGGACTGCATCTTTAAACTGTGAACATGCTCTGACACACACTGGTAACCCTGGTGGGGAGGGGTTTCAGGTCTGTCTGCACAGTGGTTTCTTCATATGTCAATCACAAGGGCTCAGGAGCTCCCCTGAGTTCTCTATTCCCTCCATCCATAATGGCTTGTACTCTCTAACTTGGAGCCAAAATCAGGCCCTCCTTAAGTTTCCTCTTGTTGGGTATTTGGTGACAGCGATGAGACAGGAGCTAGTACGCATGGTTGCAGGGAATCATGGGGTTGGCCTTGAGAGCCCCCTGCCATGGGTTTCTGAGGATTGATTTCATGGTTCCCGAGCTACTGTGTGCCTTTCAGTTCCGGAGACGCTCGCTGAGGCACTCTCTTAGGCAGTGAAACATTCAGACGACCTGGGTTTCTCTGTGTTCCTTACAGGTCAAGCAATGCATGTAGAAGCTTGGCTTAACAATTAGTATTAGACACTGATCTTGTATACCTTGTCTAGCTTGCAACTGTCGTTATATCATGGCAACTGACATTTTTCTCTCTTCTGATACATGTATATAAGGTCTGATTGCTTGAGATCAACTTGTCTTGGCTTCAGTCTTGCTGACACTCCTCCAACCCGGCCTGATTTGTTTCCACCGACCATATCAAGAGACCCTGCTTCAGTAAGTGATCACTGGTACTTACACATCATGGCTAATCTCTGTAGAACTTTCCTAGTATGTTGTTGGAAGGATCTCTTGGATTTGACTAGATTCCTAAGTTAACATCTGCTCTGGTTTAAATGAGAACTTTCCCCCACAGGCCCTTGTATTTGAACCTGAGTCCTCAGTTGATGATGCTGTTTGGGAGGTTATAAAACCTTTGGGGGGGGGGGGCGGTTCCTGGAGGAAGTATGTCACCGAGGCTGAGCTTTGAGAGTTTATAACCTTGCTCCACATCCTGTTCTTCCTTTCCTCGTTGTGTGTGTGGATGAAAACATGGGCAGCTTCCTTCTTCTGCCACCATGTCGTGCCTTCTCTGCCATCATGGATTTGTCTGAAGCTCTAATCCGAAATAAATCTTCCTTCAGTTGAGTTGGGCATGATATTTTATCACAGTGCCAGAACAGTAAGTAATTAACCCTCAGACATAGTGGTGTTTCCATCTGTCACCCACAGTGTACTCTCAGCACCAGGCTAGGGATCCTGTGTCATTCTCATAGGAAGCAAAGAAAAACTTTTGTACCCAGCCATTGCTTTGGGATATGTGGGTTATGTTTCCTTACTCTTTCAGACTTTGAATTCTATTACAAAGCCATCAGGTTTGTGCTTAATGGTATTGCTAATCACAGATACACTTTTTTTTAACAAGATAAAAAGTATCATTGCTAATTTTATTCTGACTTGTCCCCAGGGAGATAAGTTCTTGGTTCTTGCAAGATGGGAAGGTACTCATCTGAGACGCTCCCTTTCCATTCTTTGCTGTTTCACTTTTCACCCCACTTCTAATGGAAAGCTGAATTTATGATCTGGCTGCATTAGTTGAGCCCACCCAGAGTCCCTTTTGTTCTAGTGGGATCTGGGATCGTAGTGACCAAGTGAAGCAACCAGAGGGTCCTTTTCAATCACAGTGTGACTGTAATAAGGCTGCATGTCCCCTAGGGAGAGGAGCACTGGGACCCAGGAGGCCATTCCTATTGCCCTCTCCCTATCCTTCTTGTATGTCTGGATCACATATTAGGTTACATCTCTCTGAAGATTAAAAACTGATGAAGTGACCTTGAAAGAGAGAGAGAGAGAGAGAGAGAGAGAGAGAGAGAGAGAGAGAGAGAGAGAGAGAGGCCAAAACATCCCCAAGAGTAGCATTTGCAAGACAAGACAAGAAGGCTTGAGCCTCGATCCATACCTGCCCTAGGACCTAGATACCCTATTATCCCCTAAACTTGGCATCATTTTCAATTGGAGCAAGGAGGGTGAGAATGCATTGTAAATAAGAAGCAATGAGAGATTTTAGTCATCCACACACCAGGAATCTCCTTAGCATCCTCTATGAGGCTGTTGCCTAGTCCTGGGTGTTGGGTACCTGGTACCCTGAGCAAAAGCTGCTGCTTCCCACTTCATAGACTCTACTGGTACGCAATGGTACAATGCCGTCCACAGCATTCTGGAAGAGGAAGGAATGTGTACTGGCTGTGTTTGCATGTCAACTTGACACACACTAGACTCATGAGAGAAGAAGTAGCCTCCCTTGAGGAAATGCCTCCATGAGATCCAGTTGTAAGGCATTTTCTCAATTAGTGCTCAGTATGGGAGGATTCAACCCATAGTGAGAGGTCCCATCTCTGGGTTGGTAGTACAGGGTTCTATAAGTCAGCAGGCTGAGCAAGCCATAGAAAACAAGTCAGGAAGCTGTGCCCTTCCATGGCTTCTGCATCAGCTCCTGTCTTCAGGTTCCTGCCCCATTTGAGTCCCTGTCCTGACTTCCTTCAATGATGAACAGCAATATGGAAGTGCAAGTCAAATAAACCCATTCCTCCCCAACTTGCTTTTTGTTAAGGTGTTTTATCACAGCAATAGAAATCCTAAGGCAGTAAGTATGAAGATTTTCCATAGCCTATTCTTGTTTGGTCTAAAACTTATCTTTTTAAAAAAAATGATGTCTCAGATGTGCAAAAGCTTTGAAAACACGGCAGCCTTGGCAAAAGTAATCCCAACACTTGAGAAGTGAGGTGGGAGGATTCAGAGTTCCAGGTCACAATCTTAGGGGTACTGAGGAATACTCTGTCTCAAAAAGAAGTCATAGCATGCTATGCTATCTAGGCAAACAACTTGACATTCTAATCAGCTACAAACAGAGTCAAGGAAACAGCCAACCAGAATAGATAGAGGACCAAGGAAGGGGATGCTAACTCTGACCCAAAGCTATCCAAATACACAGTAATGTTTGCTGTGGTTGTGGATCACAGCCGTGTACCATCAATAGTTCTTACACTAGAATCTATGTAAGGAGCAGGGTTTGAAACTATTGAACACTGCTAAATTGTAATGTACATAGTAGAACCTGAAAATCTGGAGGCTTAATTCAAGAAGGAAGTGAGAGTAGATGTGTGTGTGTGTGTGTGTGTGTGTGTGTGTGTGTGTGTGTGTATTTGGTTGGTTGATTTTGTTTTAGTTTTACAAAGGTAAACAGACCACTTTGGAGAATCTATGTGTATACAAGTGTGTGTGTGTGTGTGTGTGTGTGTGTGTATGTATGTTGTCTATGTGTGTAAATGCAATCATATACATGTTCATCAGTACCTGTGTGAGCACATGTGTTTGTGTGCTTGTATGTATATGTATGTGACCTCTGTGTATGTAGCACTTAGAAGGGAGGCTGAGAATAATCAACTGAATTAGAACTGCAGAGACTCTCACTGTCCTAATTCACAAAAGGAAGGGACTCTGAGAATAAAATGAAGACAATTAGAACAAAAAGAGCACAAGGAATTGGACCAAATGAAAGGCTTTGGCAGAACATTTGAAGGGATTAAGTTCACCACTAGAGACCTTTAAGCTGGAACAAAACTGAGTCAGTCAGTACACTAACAGACACATGGCCAGAGCACAGGGGTCTGGGAAGATTAAATGTGAAGTGCTACACAGATGTGCAGTCCACAAAACTCAGGGAGAGCTCAAGAGGAAATCCAGACTTGGGCAGAGTGAAAGATCAAAGCGAATAAACCTTAAACAGGACAAAGCAGACAGTGACTTATTGACGAAGTGTTCATTCCAATGCATGGAGATGACAACTGAGAGCCTTCACGGGCCCAATAATGGAGAAGCAAAGCAGAGTGAGAAAAGGCAGGCTGAAATAAAGAAAGAATGTGTTAAGGGCCCAGCAGACCTGAACAGTTACTCTCTAGCCTTTCAAAGGCTGAGTAGGCAAACCACTAAAGTTATAGATGTAGCTATTGGTGTGTGTCGATATTAGTTACTGCAAAACACTACACCTTACCGCTGCAGAGTAGTCTCTTCCATAATATTCTGGGGAAATGGAGTTATGTCACATTTAAAATCTAAATTCAACTCTGACGTAGAGAAAGCAGAAGTGGAGTAGGGTATATCTTGTGGTCATTGAAATTACCGTAAATAGCTATGTGCATATACTGCGTATATATTAAAACAAAAGTTAGAGCATGACTTCCACGTTCGGAACACAAAGAATGAAGCAACCCACCTAGGTTAAAAAAAAGGAAAACAAAATCCTTGTCTGAATGTTTTCATGCCAGATTCAAAATCATGAATATACACTGTGTGAGACCCAGAGGGGTGGGTGGGGAAAATATCGGGGTAGGGAAGTGTGGTTGGGAAAGCTGCAGAGCCTGGGACACTGTGCAAAGTGATAGAGAAACTGATGTTGGAACAAGCAAGTGAAGGACTTGAAGAAGCACGGGACAGGACGGACCTACCTTTGTAGGGGAATGCTCCCCGCAGAGAACAGCACAATGCAAGACCTAGAGTAGCACCTGCATTGGTAGAATGGGAAGTGTGTGTGGATATGGTTAGTGTGGTGGTTTGAATAAGTGGCCCCTGTAGGCTTACACGTTTGAATGCTTGGCCCAGGGGGAGTGGCACTATTAAGAGGTGTGATCTTGTTGGGGGTAGGTGTGGCCTTGAAGGAAGAGTGTCACTGTGTGGGTGGGCTTCGAGGTCTCCTATGCTCAAGTTACACACCCAATGTGGTTCACTTCTGCTGCCTGTGGATCCAGATGTAGAACTCTCAGCTCCTCTAGCACCATGCCTGCCTGCATGCTGCCAGGCTTCCCACCGTGACAATAATAAACTTCTGAAACTGTAAGCCTGCCCCTATTGAATATTGTCCTTTGTAAGAGTCAGCATGGTTATGGTGTCTCTTCGTAGCAATAGAAGCCCTAATGAAGACAGTATGTGGAGATAAGTGGTAGAGACAGGTCCCTTCTGCTCACAGGGAGGGCTCTGCTGCTTCTAAGTCAGATGGACGCCACTGGATGAAGTTAGAGAATAAGATTCCAAAGGCCTCATGCAAAACTCAAAAGGCCCATGGAAGGAGTTACAGAGGAAAACTTCAGAGCAGAGACTGAAGGAATGACCATACTGAGACTGCCCCACTTGGGGATCTATCCCATAAACAACCACCAAACCCAGACACTATTGCAGATGCCAACAAGAGCCTACTGACAGAAGCCTGATATAACTGTCTCCTGAGAGCCTTTGCCAGTGTCTGGCAAATACAGAAGTGAATGTTCACAATCATACATTGGATGGAGCACAAGGTCCCCAATGAAGGAGCTAGAGAAAGTACCCAAGGAGCTGAAGGGGTCTGAAGCCCCATAGGAGGAACATCAATATGAACTAACCAGTACCCCGAGAACTCCTTGGAACTAAACCACCAATCAAAGAAAACACATGGTGAGACATGTGGCTCTAGCTGTATATATAGCTGAGGATGGCCTAGTTGGTCATCAATGGGAGGACAGGCCCTAGGTCCTGTGAAGGTTCTATGTCCCAGTATAGGGGAATGCCAGGACTGGGAATGGGAGTGGGTGGGTTGGGGAGCAAGGGAAGGGGGAGGGGATAGGGGATTTTCAGAGGGGAAACTAGGAAAGGGGATAAGATTTGAAATGTAAATAAAGAAAATATCTAATAAAAATGAAAAAAAATACTATGTACAACATCAAACAATCCTGTTGGCAAAGAAGATGACTATGAAATACTCTCCCAGCAACCCTGTGTGTGAACATGTTAACAGCCAGAGTATGCTGAAAAAGCCCATGTTATGCAAATGACCTACAGAAGTCCCCACCTTGTATATAGATGAACATCTAGAAGCTTCCAACCTCCCTTCCTGTTGTAGCGAAGGTCCTCCCTTGAAAGTGTGTTCTTTCTGGACTGTTACTATTCACATACCCATGTCCAGTGTCCTTGTGCTGGGGAATAAGAACCTAACAATCATTGTCGGTGTCCACTGAACCCCAATCTCCTCCAACATCTTGTAGATTGATGTGCATACACTATCTTAAAATCTAAACACTGATATAATTCACCCTTGATTTTATCTCCCCCCTAGTTACAGCCTCACTTCCTCAGCATATCATGCTGTCTGTCTGTCTCCATCTGCATCTCTCACCTTTGCCCAAACTCACTTTAGTCTTGTTTCTGCTTATGGCTCTCTGATCCTTTTCTTTTCCAAGAGCACATAGAAACATTCCTGCCATCATGGACAAGAGCCCTTGCCCTTGCTTTGTGTGTGTGTGTGTGTGTGTGTGTGTGTGTGTGTGTGTGTAAATGTGTATATGTAAACTATGTGTATGTATGTATGTGTACAACTATGTATGTATGCATGTATGCATGCAACCGTGTGTGCATCTGTGTGTGTGTGTGTGTGTGTGTGTGTGTGGTGTGTGTGTATCTTTCTAAATAGAATTCAGTGTAGTTGACTGCCTTACATTTTAATACCAAGCCCCTAGGTTTCCAGAATACTCCATGCTCCCATCTCTACCCAGATCCTAGATTCTTCCTGGCTGGGTTCAAAGCCCATAGTGCTTTAGGACTCCCTTCTGGGCTTCCTGTGGTGTAAAGATTCTAAGTTCCCCCTCAACCACTGGCCTCTAGAAAGAGCACATTTAGCTGCCTTATCATCTTAGTCTGATAGTCCTAAACTCAAATATCAGGATCCCCCTGGAGAACGCTAGCATCTCTGTGGAGCCTTCCTCAACTCTGTGGTATGCAGATGACCCCATAGCCCTTCCTTCCTTCCTTCCTTCCTCCCTTCCTTCCTTCCTTCCTTCCTTTCCTTCCTGTACCCTCTCTGCACCCTCAGCACCAACCCAAATTGGCAAACCCGGGGCCCCATCCTCTACTCTTGTTCCCTCTCCCTCTGAACCAGCACCAGTCTCCTCTCAGTGCATCACCCCAGGCAGGATCTCAGCTCCTTCTCTCTGCACAAATGAAGAACTAGGGCCTGCTGCAAGGCAGGGAAACCACACAGGTGCTGTGAGGTCCCTCTCTGTCCTAACTGTGGCTCATGAGGATGAGAAGTTACTGCTGCCTGCAGTCCTGTCTGGAGAGGAGACAGGCTTGTAGCATGTTGGGCCAATCAGGATTGGCCTAAAGTCAAATTGGATCAGGAACAGAAAGTGGGAAGAGCATCCTGGAATTAAATGCTGCTTAGACTATGTCTCCAGTGCCAGGAAAGAGCTGGCTTCAAGATGGAACAGAGAACAGTTTTCACCAAATAAACGGTGGGAATGTCATCCCTGGAGACATTTTAAAAATCTCCTTGGCATCTGGTTTTAATTACTCTATCTGTTCAATATCATCCCCCAAGACAGCACTTCTAAAAATTCCAAGATATAATTTCTATTCTTTCACTCAACAAACATTTGCTAAACGTTTACACTGTAGGGGAACACGGCAAGGAACGTGGGAGGGATAGAGAAGCATTGGTCCAATGCTGGCAAGATATGCTTGGGAGAAGCTCACATGTGTGCTGACTCAGAACTGTCTTGGAGCATTAGTCTCAAGAAGTCCTTGAGGCTCCTCCACCTAGACCAGGATCCCTTTTGTCATTAAAGCCCAATATAAACTCTTCCTGTGAAAGTCACTGTCTACTCCTCCCTGAGAGTAACTGATCTCCACCATGCTCCATTGGGCTGAGGGCTGGTGAGAGAAATTGTCAGAGAACCAGGAGGTAGGTCAGTCGTCTAGGCCTCCTACCCCATGCCTGGACTGCAGAGTCATATCTGCCTTGATGGAGGGAGATGAAGATCCTTTGCCTCAGTCTCCCTGAAACCACTGCCAGGGCTTTCCTAACAGGATTCTACATGGGGAGATTTTCTAACATTAAGAAATGCTAAAGAGATAGAGAAGGTTTGTGGTAGGGATGAGGGGAGAGAAAACCCTGTCTTTGAGTAATTGGATCATAATGTATCCAACTAAAGATCCCAGGAAAGTGGCCATTAGACTGAAGCTGTGGAAACACACGGTCACTGAGTGAAACCTGTTAAGCTTTGCTTAACTTGCCACTGGCTTCCCCCAAGGGATCTCCAGGGGCCTATCACAGGGTAACCTGTGTTAAAGATCCCTGCTATCACACGGGAACCTGTGGATTACTGTGTAGTTACTTAAAGATTCCTCCTATGGACAACCTATGTAGTAGTCTGTGAATACTCATTCTGTCCATTCCTGACATGATCTCCTGCCAGTCTGTACTTGGTTTCCTGTGGGTTCCACATGTGGTCTTCTGTGGTCCCCTGAGTGGCCTCACACTTTTGCCTGGGAGAGCAAATCTCACCTGGAGAAGGCCTTCCCCTTCCCATATGTTCATGGCAAGATGGCCTATTAATGCACCTAATATATCAGAGAGCAAATGGGCAAGGGGGCCTGGAAAACGGGGCTGGTGGGGAGGAGCATGTTCACAGAGGACAGAGAACTGGTGAACCACATGGAGGCTTGATGCTCTTGACTCAAAGCTGCATGATATCTTTGGATGAATCCCAGAGGAGAACGGACTCTGACTAGGGTCCCCCCTTGGAATCCTCATCCCCTCTGCTCCACACGGGAGTTGCTAGTAGGCAGGATTGCTTCCTATCAGTTGACACCAAGATGGCCATTTTCCCTGCCTTTTATGAAAACAGTTCAGAGACAAACCAATAATTAAACTAGAGTCGGAAGACAGGAACTGACCACCTTCCTCCCCCCCCCCCCAAGCCGGGGACTTGAATAAGTGTACACTAACCCAATGTGTCAGGAGCTATAATAGAACAAGCTAATAGCTAGCAGGTGATCTTCCTGAGATGGTCTGCTTCAGATTATAATTTAATTCATGACAGATTTGCTCTTATAGCAAGGCCTAAGAAAATTCATTTTAGGAAAGATTCCTGCTATTAATATGACTTTCCTGTTATTATTAAACATATATAACAATCACTAGGTATTGGCCCACCCCTTTTGAGCAGATCTCTGCAGATCTACGAAGATGTACTTACTGTCTTATAGTGATGCTATATAGACGAATAGATGACTTCTTAAGTCTTAATGATGATCCTATAAGAATTACTAAAATTATATCAGTGATTATTATGCTCTTTTATAGTGGGACTGCTATTGGGTCCTTTTCTGATAGTCAAACTGCAATGAACACTGTCAGTCTCCTATGTGTCACCAATTAAATTGCTCTTAGAACTTTCTCCTACTCAGAGCACATTCCAAGAGGTTGTAAAACAATTAACCAAAGATCATAAAAAGAAAGAGAACTAACAATCTATTATAGGTTCTAGGACAGCAGATAAAATATTGAGTGAGTCTATCTATCCAAAACTTACTAATAACTTACGGTTTTCAATCTTCTATGAGCCTGTGGAGCTGTGACAGGTGATGTATGTTTAGCCAGATAATTACTCCTAGTAGATGTATATGTAAACATTCTCTGTTGTAAACTTCTATTTCAATTTACGACTTGATTTTTTGTGTGAACTTGTGATAAACGTTTTAACATGTCATCATGTATTTTGAAAGATGTACAAGCACTGAGGACAAAGAGAGAAAAGAGAGAATTATTTTCCCTCCCCCTCCCCCCCCAGGCTCGTCCCATTTTCCCCTTAGATAGCTTTCATAGGAAACTTTTTAAAACTTAGTAATAAATGCTATAATCAATTTTCAAAGTGTCCCTTTTCCTGAGCTTATGACTAGCAAGTGGAAAGTTAGCAAACCAAAAGTTAGAGCCTTGAAGTTCCTGCTGAGATAAAACAAAGGCCACATTACTTAATCCCCTGCTGTTAGGCTACAGGTGTCAATCACCTAAGCCAGCAGCTTTTCACCCTCAGAAAGAGCAAGGAAGTTTTTAGGACTTTTTAGAAGTTATCATCAGCATTTCAGTATAGTTAGAGAGCTAGAACACCTGAAGACCCTCAGACTTTTAAGCCACACCACAGTCCTACTCTGTGCCCCGGCCACTACCCTCTCTGTTGCCTGGAGGCTTCCAGCAACAAAGATTCCAACAGATAAAGATGATCACTGAAAGCAAGCAAGGAATCGTGGTCAGAAAGACGGAAACTTTGAGAATCAAAGGGAAATGCCAGAAATTAAAGGTTGTCACTCAAAGTAAGATCATAGCTGATGAGCTACTAGCCAGTCCAAGCTTAGGGACAGGGTGGCAGAGACCTGCTGAGCAGAGAGGCAAAATGCAAGCAGACAAATAAGGGAGCATCTAAGGGCCACATGACAGTGTCTAAAGCAGCCCAGGTGTAGAGAGCCGCTCCCGAGTGGGCTCTGCTGCTATTCTAAGATAGCACTGACATTTTGTTACCACCCCTAGTTTAGAGCCAGTAAACGACCCAAAAGCACGTGCACCTGTTGTTTAACTGCCGCCCAGCAGCAGTTAATTGAGTAATGGCCCAGCAGCCAATCCGGTTAAGACACGCCTCCTCCTTGGCTATATAAGCCGAGGATTTTCCGGGCTCTGGGTTTTTTCCTCTTTCAATGCTTCAATAAAGCTTTGCTGTAGAAGGATCCTGTGTGCGGCCTGCTTCTTCCTGCTGGCGGGATACGGCGGGTCGCACCCAGGTCCATCCAGTTGTGTGCAAAATGTTTTCTCTGAGCAGCAGACTATTTTTGGAGAATCGAAAGCCAAGTTCAAAGTGTCAGTGGGCTTTGTCAGTTGAGGGCATCCATAGATGACTTTTTCCTCACAGGCAAAACATGAGTCTTTCTCCCTCTCCNTATATCTGAGCCTGAGGACAGCCATGTCACCTGTGTGTACTAGAAAGAAAAACAGAGGAAGGAAAAGACAAGCACAGTGATTGCTGAGCTTCTGAACTGCAGAGCTAGGAAGCTTACTAAACACAAAGTAGCCCTGACAAGAGAAACAAATTGGACCCGGGCGCAACGCAGTCATCTTAAAATCAGGACCGGCAAGCCTGAATGAAGAGATAAGCTCAGAGGAGGCCCCTTCCCTTCCTGAGAGAACATGAATCCAGCAGACTTCTCTTCACAATGGGACCTAGCCAAAGAAAATGAACATCCATATTGTATTTTCAGTGAAATTATCCTTAGAAGAAAACACGATGGAATAGTATGCAGCTATAAAGAAAACAGCAAATTAGCCAATTATAGGAAAATGGATGAAACAGGAAGAAAACTCTGTAAAGTGAAAGAAGCCAAACAGCATCCTTCTCATTCACATGTGAGCACACAAACAACACAACAACAACAACAACAACAACATTTACAAAGAAAGAGGAACAAACTAAATTAAAACATAAACCTGGGGACTGGGGAGTCAAAGGCTCGATGAGTAAAAGCACTGTTGCATCCTGAGGACCTGAATTTGAATCCTAGAATGCACCCCATCTCCCATTCAAAAACCAGGTGTGGTGTGCCTCTAACCCCAGTGCTGCGCAGTGAAGAGACAGAGGGCTTGCTGGCCTACAGCCTACTTCTATGTTTAGTGAGAGACCATGTCTCAAGGGAATAGGACAGAGAGTGATAGAAAGAACACCCAAAGTACTCCTCTGACCTTGGCGCATGTGTACCCACACATTCAACACACACCTATGCTGGCAAGTACCTCTCTCTCTCTCTCTCTCTCTCTCTCTCTCCAAAAAAAGAAAGAAATCAGCTACACACATGGCATCTATTAATATATTTATATAAAATATCACTTTAAATGTGAATGGTCTAAATATGCGAATTAAAACACAGAGATTATCAAAGTCGATTAAAACAAGACCCAAGTACATGTTTTCCCACAAAGACTCTAATTAACATATAAAGACTCTGTAAAAAGTGAAGACACATTGCTGCTAATTAAAGGAAGGCTGGAACAGCTGTACCAATACTGACAAAGCCGACTCCTAAACAAGAACAGTTACCAGGCTGGGGAAGGTACTACATAATGATAAAGGAGTCAATTCTCCAAGAAGACACAGCAATTTTAAAAGTATATATACCCAGTGGAGTGTCAAAACACTCCAGGCAACACAGGAAAGAAGCAAGGGGCAAAACTCCTATCACACTGGAAGACTTCAACGCCCCTCTGTCAGCAACGGATAGATCAAGCAGGCAGAAAATCACTACAGGGACAGCTGACTTGAGCAATGCCATCCATCAGCCACATCTCACTGACACTTACAGAACACTCTGTCTAGCAGCAGAACACAATCCTCTCAAGTTCAAGATCACATTTCCCAAAAGAGGCTCCATGAGAGCACATGGGGGCATCTCTGCAAATTAAATGGCAAAAAGGAGAGGGGAAATGGCTCCGTTAGCAAAGTGACCACCATGCAAGCATGAGGAGCCAAGTTGGATGCTCATGTTTGGATCTCAAATACAACGGTGTGGCAAGTTACCTCTGCCATCCTAGAACTGAAGAGGTAGAGACAGGAGGTCACTAAGGCTCACTGGCCAGCCAGATGTTCCCAGCTGGTGAGCTCCAGGTTCAGTGAGAGACCTTGTCTCAAAACACAAGGTGAAAAATGAAAGGAAAACACCCATTACTGATAGTTAGCCCCATATGTATGCACGCACAGATATATAGGCAATTTTTACCCTCACATGCATATATACCTTCACACACAGGTGCAGGCATGCGAGCATGAATGTGTTTGTATGTGTGTGTGTGTGTGTGTGTGTGTGTGTGGCATCTAGTATCTATATCTATCTATATATGTGTGTATTATGCATATACTATACATATACATCATACACACACACATACACACACACACTAGTGGCAAATAAATGTTTATTCTTAGAATGCTGAAAGTGATAGAAAGTCAGCTGTAGAACCCTTCAGTACACATATGGTCACACTGTACTTCTGAAGGATGCCTGGATTGAAGATGGAATTACAGGAAAAATGTAAAGGGGTCCTAACCTAAAAAGACATGATAGGATATGAAAAGTTGCAGAAGGTAATAATATTAGTGATTAAAAGTAAATCAGTAGAAGTAAATTCATATCACAGAATTAGAAGAGACACAAAATAAATAATGGAGACTCCCCCAGTTAGAGCCCAGGGGAAGAAGCAGGGTGTAAGTCAAGAAGAAAATAAATCAGATCAAATAGAACAGAAATTAATAAAACTGATCCAAGAAAATAATGGGGAAAATCAACAAAGCTCAAGTTGATCTTTTGAAAGATATTATATTTACAAAACTCAAGAAAGAAGATAAAATATAGATGTCATAAATTAAATAAGGGTCATTGCTATTGAGCTCAGAACCACCACACAAACAGGAAGATATCCAGTGACTTAGTAAAAAGATGGAAATGAAGGAATCTAAACAAGTCTGACTCAGACGCGCAAAGGAAAAAATGAAATAAGAAGTCTAAAACACAAACACATTTGCTGACAGGACCCTGGCATAGCTCTTTTGTGAATCTATGCCAATGCCTGGCAAATACAGGAGTGGATGCTCACAGTCATCTATTGGATGGAACACAAGGCCCCTAAAGAAGGAGTTAGAGAAAGTACCTAAGAAGCTAAAGGGGTCTGCAACCCTATAGGAGGAACAACAATATGAACTAACCAGTACCTCCCAGAACTGTGTCTCTAGTTGCATATGTAGCAGAGAATGGCCTAGTCCACAAGAGAGGAGAGGCCCTTGGTATTGCGAAGATCATATGCCCCAGTACAGGGGAATGCCAGGGCCAGGAGGTAGGAGTGGGTGGGTTGGGGAACAGTGCGGGGCAGGAGAAGGGTATAGGGGGCTTTGGGGATAGCATTTGAAATATAAATGAAGAAAATATCTAATAAAAAACCCACAAACAAAACAAAAACATTGAGTTCATTTTGTGTTGGCCAACTCTTCCTGGGCATGGGGCCTGTCCAAGAGTGGGATTGATATACCAGAGATTTTGTTTGTTTCAATTTTTATTTTTTGAAAGAGTGGGGGAGAGGTTGGGGGTGGGACAAGAAGATGAAGATGGGTGGGTAGGGGGATTGAAAGGATCTTGGAAGAACTGGGGAAAGGGAAACCACCAAAATATATTGTATGAAAACAATACATAAAATAAGGATATGTCCGTAAAAATGATAAAGTTTTAGCTAAAACAAATCAAATTTTGAAAGAAACAAAGCACCAAAATTTACACCAGCAGAGAAAGATCACTTAGATATGTTTGAGTGGGCATCTATCTATATTAATTGAATAAAATAATAAATCACTAATTAATTCAACAACCTGACTGAAACAACAGAACAAAACAAAAAAACCAAACCCAAGATGACTTCATTTCATTGCTTCCCTCTACCAAACACTTAACTGAAACCTGGCACCAGTTAATTAGAGAGAAAGAGGAAGGAGTTTGGAACGCAATTTCTGAGGGCAGACTTTCAGTCACACCAAGGCAGAAGACACAGCAAAGGGGACAACCACAGAGGAAAGTATCTCACAGGAATTCCTCAGCCATAAGCTGGAAAGATGGCACAGTAATCAGCATCACTGACTGCCCTCACAGACGGCTAGAATTTGATTCCCAGAATCCACATCAAGTGGCTCACAACTGCCTGTTACTCTAGGGGATCCAGTGCTCTCTTCCGGTCTCAAAAGACATCTGTACTCAGGTGTACACACACACACACACACACACACACACACACACACACGCACACACACACCCACACACACACAATTATGTCAAAGGAACATAAGAGTGTAACTTTGTTTTTTTCAAATCTTACTTTTAATGATGTTTCTTAAATGCTTTAACCTCCTTTGTAGCCCACCACCTACCAGAGGTAGTGGGAAAGAAAGGATACGAAGGAAGTAGACTTGTTTAGAAAGGTTTTTTGGAGCAACCCTCATCTGTGTTGTATGGAAATCAGCAGTTCAGTTCACAGATCAGCAGTGGCAGCTCGATTCACTCACAAACAATTCATGGATACACCAGCAGTCCAGTTCAGTAGAGTTCCTCAGCAACAGCAGTGACATGACTTAGCAGAGACAGCTAAGCCTCAGCCCGTGCTCAAGTCAGCAGGAGGGACCATCAGGAATACCAGCAGAAGTTCTCAGCTCTGCCTCTCTCAGGGAAGTGAAGATCAGTAAAGACTGGAGACCCACAAGCATTGCACAGCTAGCTAGCTGTACCAGCAAGCCAAGCTCCATGGAATCCTTTTATAATGTCCAAGCATGACCAGTCCTCCACATGCCTTGCCTCAGCACAGGTCTTGCATCAGCGCATGCATCCAATCAGATGGAGTCCTTGGAAGCAGCAAGAAACTACAGCATATCATCAGAAGTATTTTGGTGTGTTTCTCTCTATGGAGTTGGCAAATGCAGCTCAACTATGCAAAGTAAGGCAGACCAATACATGCATGTTAGCAAAGAATCCTTTATCACATGTCCAGTTCACGTGCTTACTTTAGCAGAACACCCTGTTTTCTGTGTCTGCTTCAGTGAAACCTCCCTTCACAAGTCTGCCTTAGTCGTTCACACCTCTGTACACTTTAAGGAAACATTCCTTCATGTGTTTGCCCCCCAAAAACACAGTCCAACTGATTTTCCAAAGAGCCCTTAAATTTCCACTGCATAGGAGGGAAAAAAAGCCTTAAAAGGCCAAAGAATAGTCCTTAAAAAATTACAGGAAAAAACTGCTAAAAAAAAAGTGATGGAATTGAAGAAAATTATCCAAGACCTAAAAGGGGACCTAGAAACAATAAAGAAAACCCAAAGTGATACAACTCTGGAGATAGAAACCCTAGGAAAGAAATCAGGAACCATAGATACAAGCATCAGCAACAGAATACAAGAGATCAGAGAGAGAATCTCTGGTGCAGAAGATTCCATAGAGAACATGGGCACAACAATCAAAGAAAATACAAAATGCAAAAAGATTCTAACTCAAAACATCCAGGAAATCCAGGACACAATGAGAAGACTAAACTGATAATAGGGATAGATGAGAATGAAGATTATCAACTTAAAGGGCCAGCAAATATCTTCAACAAAATTATAGAAGAAAACTTCCAAACCTAAAGAGAGAGATGCCCATGAACATACAAGAAGCCTACAGAACTCGAAACAGACTGGACCAGAAAAGAAATTTCTCCCGACACATAATAATCAGAACAACAAATATACTAAATAAAGACAGAATATTAAAAGCAGTAAGGGAAAAAGGTCAAGTAACATATAAAGGCAGGCCTATTAGAATTACTCCAGACTTCTCATCAGAGACTATGAAAGCCAGAAGATCTTTGACAGATGTTATACAGACCCTAAGAGAACACAAAGGCCAGCCAATGCTGCTATACACAGCAAAACTCTCAATTACCATAGATGGAGAAACCAAAATACTCATGACAAAACCAAGTTCACACAATACCTTTCCATGATTCCAGCTCTTCAAAGGATAATAACGGGAAAACACCAACACAAAGATGAAAACTACACCTTAGAAAAAGCAATAAAGTGATCCTTCAACAAACCTAAAAGAAGACAGCCACAAGAACAGAATCCCAACTTTAACAACAAAAATAACAGGAAGCAGCAATTATATTTTTTAATTTCTCTTAACATCAATGGATTCAATTCCCCAATAAAAAGACACATACTAATAGAATGGCTACACAAACAGGACCCAACATTTTGCTGCTTATAGGAAACCCACCTCAGGAAAAAAGACAGACACTACCTCAGAGTGAAAGGCTGGAAAATAATTTTCCAAGCAAATGGTTTGAAGAAACAAGCTGGAGTAGCCATTCTAATATTGAATAAAATTGAATTTCAACCCAAAGTTATCACAAAAGACAATGAGGGGCACTTCATACTAATCAAAGGTAAAATCAACCAAGATGAACTCTCAATTCTAAATATCTATGCTCCAAATGCAAGAGAAGCCACATTCATTAAAGAAACTTTAGTAAAGCTCAAAGCATACATTGCACCTCACACAATAATAGTGGGAGAATTCAACACTCCACTCTCACCATTAGACAGGTCCTGGAAACAGAAACTAAACAGAGACACGTGGACACTAACAGAAATTATGAAACAAATGGATTTAATAGATATCTACAGAACATTTTATCCTAAAACAAAAGGATATACCTTCTTGTCAGCACCACATGGTACCTCTGCAAAATTGAACATATAATCAGTCACAAAATAGGCCTCAACAGATACAAAATTATTGAAATTATCCCACGCATCCTATCAGATCACCACAGACTAAGGCTGATCTTCAATAACAGCATTAATAATAGAAAGCCAGCATTCATGTGTAAACTGAACAATACTCTACTCAATGATACCTTGGTCAAGGAAGAAATAAAGAAAGAAATTAAAGACTTTTTAGAGTTTAATGAAAATGAAGGCACAACATACCCAAACTTATGGGACACAATAAAGGCAGTCCTAAGAGGAAAACTTATAGCCCCGAGTGCCTCCCAAAAGAAACTAGAGAGAGCATACACTAGTAACTTGACAGCACACCTAGAAGCTCGAGAACTAAAGCAAGCAAATTCACCCAAGAGGAGTAGACAGCAGGAAATAATCAAACTTAGGGCTGAAATCAACCAAGTGGAAACAAAAAGAACTATTCAAAGAATCAACCAAAGCACAAGCTGGTTCTTTGAGAAAACCAACAAGATAGATAAACCCTTAGCCAGACTAACTAGAGGGCACAGGGAAAGTATTCTAATTAACAAAATCAGAAATGAAAAAGGAGACATAACAACAGAACCTGAGGAAATCCAAAACATCATCAGATCCTACTACAAAAGGCTATACTCAACAAAACTGGAAAACCTGGATGAAATGGACAACTTCCTAGACAGATGCCAGGTACCAAAGTTAAATCAGGATCAGATTAACGATCTAAACGGTCCCAATTCCTCTAAAGAAATAGAAGCAGTCATCAATAGTCTCCCAACCAAAATAAGCCCAGGACCAGATGGGTTTAATGCAGAGTTCTATCAGACCTTCAAAGAAGACCTAAATCCAACTCTCCTCAAACAATTCCACAAAATAGAAACAGAAGGTATTCTACCCAATTCATTCTATGAAGCCACAATTACTCTGATACCTAAACCACACAAAGATCCAACAAAGAAAGAGAACTTCAGACGAATTTCTCTCATGAATATAGATGGAAAAATACTCAATAAAATCCTCACAAACCAAATCCAAGAACACATCAAAACGATCATCCATCATGACCAAGTAGGCTTCATCCCAGGGATGCAGGGATGGTTTAATATACGGAAATCCATTAACGTAATTCACTATATGAACAAATTCAAAGACAAAAACCACAGGATCATCTCCTTAGATGTTGAGAAAGCATTTGACAAAATCCAACACCCATTCATGATAAAAAGTCTTGGAAAGATCAGGAATTCAAGGCCCATACCTAAACATAATAAAAGCAATCTACAGCAAACCAGTAGCCAACATCAAACTAAATGGAGAGAAACTCGAAGCAATCCCACTAAAATCAGGGACTAGACAAGGCTGCCCACTTTCTCTCTATCTATTCAATATAGTACTCGAAGTCCTAGCCAGAGCAATTCGACAACAAAAGGAGATAAAGGGGATTCAAATTGGAAAGGAAGAAGTCAAAATATCACTATTTGCAGATGATATCATAGTATATATTTGACCATAAAAGTTCCACCAGAGAACTCCTAAACCTGATAAATAGCTTCAGTGCAGTAGCTGGATATAAAATTAACTCAAACAAATCTTTGGCCTTTTTCTACACAAAGGATAACCGGGCAGAGAAAGAAATTAGGGAAACAACACCCTTCACAATAGTCACAAACAATATAAAATACTTTGGTGTGTATCTAACTAAGGAAGTGAAAGATCTGTATGATAAGAACTTCAAGTCTCTGAAGAAAGAAATTGAAGATCTCAGAAGATGGAAATATTGGCCATGCTCATGTATTGGCAGGATTAATATAGTCAAAATGGCTATCCCGCTGAAAGCAATCTACAGATTCAACGCAATCCCATCAAAATTCCAACTCAATTCTTCACTGAGTTAGAAAGAGCAATTTGCAAATTTATCTGGAACAATAAAAAAACCTAGGAGAGCAAAAGCTATTCTCAACAATAAAAGAACCTCTGGTGGAATCACCATGCCTGACCTCAAGCTGTACTACAGAGCAATTCTGATAAAAACTGCATGGCACTGGTACAGTAACAGACAGGTAGATCAATGGAATAGAATTGAAAACCCAGAAATGAACCCACACACCTATGGTCACTTGATCTTTGACAAAGGAGCTAAAACCATCCAGTGGAAAAAAGACAGCATTTTCAATAAATGAAGCTGGCACAACTGGCAGTTTTCAAGTAGAAGAATACAAATTGATCCATTTTTATCTCCCTGTACAAAGCTCAAGTCTAAATGGATCAAAGACCTCCACATAAAACTAGAGACACTGAAATTTATAGAGGAGAATGTGGGGGAAACCCTTGAAGATATGGGCACAGGGGAAATTTTCCTAAACAGAACAGCAATGGCTTGTGCTGTAAGATCAAGAATTGACAAATGGGACCTCCTAAAATTGCAAAGCTTCTGTAAGGCAAAAGACACTGTCAATAAGACAAAAAGGCCACCAACAGATTGGGAAAGGATTTTTACCAATCCTAAATCTGATAGGGGACTAATATCCAATATCTACAAAGAGTTCAAGAAACTGGACTCAAGAAATTCATATAACCCCATTAAAAATGGGGAACAGAGCTAAACAAAGAATTCTCAAGTGAGGAATACCAAATGGCAGAGAAGCACCTGAAAAAATGTTCAACATCATCAGGGAAATGTAAATCAAAACAACCTTGAGATTCCATCTCATTCCAGTCAGAATGGTTAAGATCAAAACTCAGATGACAGCAGATGCTGGCGAGGATGTGGAGAAAGAGGAACACTCCTCCATTGCTGGTGGGATTGCAAGCTGATACAAACAGTTTGGAAATCAGTCTGGAGGTTCCTCAGAAAATTGGACATAGAACTACCAGAAGATCCAGTGATACCTCTACTGGGCATATACACAGAAGATGTTCCAACTGGTAATAAGAACACATGCTCCACTATGTTCATAGCAGCCTTATTTATAATAGCCAGAAGTTGGAAAGAACCCAGATGTCCCTCAACAGAGGAATGGATACAGAAAATGTGGTACGTTTACACAATGGAGTACTAGTCAGATATTAAAAACAATGAATTTATGAAATTCTTGGACAAATGCATATATCTGGAGGATATCATCCTTAGTGAGGTAACCCAATCACAAAAGAAGTCACTTGATATGCACTCACTGATAAGTGGATATTAGCCCAGAAACTTAGAATACCCAAGATACAATTTGCAAAACACAAGAAAATCAAGAACGGAGACAAATGTATGGATACTTCATTCCATCTTAGAATAGAGAACAAAATTCCCATGAAAGGAGTTACAGAGACAACGATTGGAGCTAAGATGAAAGGATGGACCATCCAGACGCTACCCCACCCGGGGATCCATCCCATAATCAGCCACCAAACGCAGACACTATTGCATAAGCCAGCAAGATTTTGCTGAAAGGACCCTGTTATAATTATCTAGAGTGAGGCTATGCCAGTGCCTGGCAAATACAGAAGGGGATGCTCATAATCATCTATAGGATGGAACACAGGGTCCCCAGTGGAGGAGCTAGAGAAAGTACCCAAGGAACTGAAGGGGTCTACAACCCTTTAGGTGGAACAACAATATGAACTAACCAGTACCCCCGGAGCTTGTGTCTCTAGCTGCATATGTAGCAGAAGATGGCCTAGTTGGCCATCATTGGGAAGAGAGGCCCCTTGGTCTTACAAACTTTATATGCCCCAGTACAGGGGAATGACAGGGCCAAGAAGTGGGAGTGTGCGGGTAGGGGAGCAGGGCAGGGGGAGTGTATAGGGGACTTTCAGGATAGCATTTGAAATGTAAATAAAGAAAATATTTAATAAAAAAAGGCCAAAGCATACCCCTGATATTGTACTTGAAAAAATCTACATCCCCAAATCAAATAACTCTTTAAAAAATAGGTAATATAGTAAAGTCACAGTGTAGAAGAATAATAGGCAAAGACAGTTGCTTTCCTGTGCTCTAACAGCAGACAGTTGTTGTGTGAGACTTCAAAGCAATAGTATTGATACATGAAGTATAGTAATTAGACATGTATCTAATCACAAATGAGTATACTTATGAGAAGTGCATTCAAAGAGCTGAATAATTGGAGAGACAGCTTGTGCTCATGGGTCAAAAACTCTGGTATTGTTTAGATGCTGTTTTTTTCTCACAGGTCACCATGCTATAGACACTAACTCAGTTGAAATCAAGACCCCAGAAATGTCTTCTGTAGACACTGATGAATTGATTATAAAGGTATGTGAGAAGTTGAGAGAAATTGAGACAGTGGGACACTGAAGAAGAGGGAGAGAGCTGAGGTTTCACATTGGCTGGCCTCAAGACTTTAAAGTCACAGTAATCAAAAAAGTGTTGTGTTGACCAAAGCACCGACACAGATCGATGAATGGGGGGGCAGGGGGTGGAGCCGACACAAGTGCAGCCCATCAATCTCTGACACAAGGACAAAGGCAATTGGAGAGAGAGGAAAAAAATCTTTTCAAGAAATTCTGCTGCAACAATTGGCTCTCCATATTTTACCAACATAAGCCTGGACACAGGCCTGAAACCTTTTGCAAGCAGTAGCTCAATAGAAGCAAGAGAGCTAAAAGAAAAATGAAAACCTACACAGGGAATGAAGAAAAATACCTAACAACACAGAAGAGAGAAAATGCTTGTATGAAAGCCGCTCATGGTATTGGCCTTGGTGAAGAGGCTGATGTACAACAGAAAGAGCTCCTAGCTAAGAGCATGTCAGGTAGCTTCCCATCACAGGTGACAAATACCGGAGAAGCTTGAGCTAGGAAAGGTCTGTTCTGCCTAACAGTTTTATTCCAGGGTCAGGGAGGGTGTGAGGGAGCAGAGAAGCTTACATTCTGGAGACCAGGGGGGAGAAGGGGAAGGGGGAGGGGAAGTAGAAGGGGAAAGGAAGTGGAAGGAGAAAGGAGAAAGGAGAAAGGAGAAAGGAGAAAGGAGAAAGGAGAAAGAGAAAGGAGAAAGGAGAAGGGGAAGGGGAAGGGGAAAGAGAAGGAGAAGCAGAAAGAAGAGGGGGAAGGAGAAAGGAGAACAGATGAGGATCCTTGCAGGAGTTGGTCCCTAGCTGATGAAGATAGTTGGTATCCACATTCAGGGTTTTCAGGGCATATCATATCCCTTCTGTCCAACCTCCCTGGAGATGACCACTCAGACACAGCCAGACTATGCTGAATTGATCTCCCAGGGGCTTTGAGATGCAATCAAGTCAACAACCAGAATAGACCACTACAAAGATACATACATGATTGCTCTAAAAGTCAAAACACCTAGTCCATGAAAGCCACTTTAAGACAAGTAGCAGGCTAGAAGAAAAGGCTCATACAAGAAAAAACTGACAGAGATGTATCTCCAAAATTTGAAAGGACCAACTTGTAAAGCCATGGTAGTAAGAAAACAAGAAGCCCAGTTAAGAAACAGTAACTGAGCAGGCACTTTGTGAGAAAAGTTTACAGGGTAAAACAAGCAGAGGAAAATGTGTAGAAGGTGGGCATTAGAAACCTGCCAACTAAAACAACAGTGTTTTTCTGCAAATACAAGTGATAAAACTTCTACAATAAGTAAATCATGGCTTCAAATTCATCACAAGACACCCCAAGGCCAAGTTCTCAGCCCCAGAAAGACAATGGGCAGGGAATAAGAGTCAAATAAAGGAGATAGAGGGAAGAGAGAGAAGGGGAAGGAAAGAAGGGAGAGGGGGTAGAGCTATTTGTTCCAGAGTGGGCGCAAAGGAGACAGATATGGCCCATAGGCTAATGGCCGTTTGTAAAGGTAAAAGAGGAAGTGCTGTGTTAGGATGAGGTGTTTAATTTTGACTGGACAGGTTAATGCGGGTGGTCACAGGGGAGCTTTTGATTGCTGGACTTCAATACTTTTCTAACTGGACCTTGGTAATCAGCCTCAGCCTCGGGAGAAGGAAGTGGCTAGACCTTTGTGGCTGGCTTTAAGGAGGGGAGGAAGGCTGGAGGCAGGGTGTGTGGGGGGGTGATGAGGAGGGGGGCACAGCGAGCAGGATGTAAAGTAAATAAATAAAAAAAATTTAAAACCTCACATGGTTTTGTTTTGTTTTTGTAGACAGTACATTGCCTTGAGAGAAAGTGTATTTAAAAATGGGATAAAGACTATCCCAGGGGAGAAAGCAGGAAAATCAAATGTGAAAGGAACTGAAAGAAAGCCACCCAGATCTGACAAGATTCTTTATATATATACAGCTTTAGGACACATATTTCTTCTGCTACCAGGAGATAGGAAGTTGAAGTCATCTTGGTGTTAGTTTAGAGGTTAACCCTCAATGTGATTGACTGAGACTCAACAACGCTTTGGTAAGATCATTATCTTGCCTTCATTCATTTTAGAATAATACTTTTATCTGTCCATTGTAAATGCCATATTGATCTGAGGGTGAGAAGGATTATAAGGCAGCCAGTACTTGCTAAGCATTCATAACAAACTAAAATAAATCTATGTTCTTATATGGATTAAAACATTGCTTCCCTGCTCTGATAATTACAGAGATATTCTGCAAACCCCATTCAGAATCACTTATGCCCAATATAAACAAATCATATTAGTCTGTTTTATTTTTATGCTCCAAGATCTATTATTCTGTAGTATGTTATTATACTGAAATGACTAAGGATATTTATAAAATTGTAATCTTTAGCCCCAGCAGCTTAATTGGTAGAATATTCCTCCTAAGAATCTCAGGGACTCTTTTCAACCTGCTCAGTCCAAAATTATAAGGCCAGGTAAACTGGGGATCAGAAGTTTACATCCAGAGATTATAAGGTCTAGAGAAAGCATGCATGTCCTGGAAGAAGTAAATTTACAGGAAATAATACAAAAATCCCCCTGGAAAGGGTCCCTTGTATTATTTCACAGGTGCACAGGCCATAGGAAGGCTCAATGGTCTGGGAAGAATGAAGATAGGTCTTCTGCCCTTTGCCATGTTGGGGGAGCTGTGAGTCTGGTAGAGGCAGGTCAGCTAAGGAGCATGGAGGAGCAGATCAGTAGCTTCCTGAGCAGCATCTGTATGGTGTGAGGGTTGCCTGTGGTTTCCTGAGCCTGTGCAACAAGTGAGAACTTAGGTCACAGCAGAGCCAGGCTTGGTAGCAAAACTCCTCTGTCTATCTATCTATCTATCTATCTATCTATCTATCTATCTATCTATCTATCTATCTATCTACTTACCTACCTACCTACCTATTGATCATCTATCGTCTATCCACCTATCATCTATCAATCATCTATCTACACATATTTTTCCTCCCTCCATCCCTCCTAACTCTGCAGTCCTTTCTCCCTACCCAGCTACAGGGAACAGTTCTAGTAGTTGCTTTTCTTTTGCTATGACAAAGCATCTAACAGAATCTCACAGTGTGAAGATTAGGTCCATGCTTTAAAAAGGAGATGGCATGACAAGACATGACGGCAGGGTCTTGAGGCAGCTTGCTACATTGAGCCCACGTTCAGGAAACATCAAGAGAGCTGAATGCTGGCATTCAGCTTGCTTCCTCCTCTATTTCATGGAGTTGGGGATCCCAGCCAATAGCACAGCACTTCCCATGTATAGGATGGACTCCAATTAACCCAATCTTCAGTTACTGTCACTGGCACACCCAGAGATCTATTTCCATGGTCATTTAAAATCCCTGTCCAGTTGACAACTAAAAATCACTCTTGTCACCCTCTAGTCCTCAGTTCTCAACCTGTGGGCTGCAATATCTTTAGGGGTCAGACAATCATTCCACAGGGGGCACATATCAGTTATCCTGCATATCGGATACTTACATTACAATTCATAATAGCAAAAGTACAGTTGTAAAGTAGCAATGAAATGATTTTATGGTTGGGGTTCACTACAACATGAGGAATTGTATTAAAGGGCCACAACCTTAGGAAGATTGAGAATCGCTGGTCTGAAGTATAGGAAAGTACAAGCATACCAGCTTCTGGGAGTACTGGTGGTATCATGTGGCACCAAGGATCAGTTGCCAAAAGGTGACTGGCTATAGAGCAAGGGAGGCCAAGACAGGGAGTGTTGGCTTAGGGCATGTTCTTGATTTCATTTCCCTCCTACAGATCTTGTCCTTGCCACTAAAGCACTCAAGACAGAAATCTCAGAGGGCAACTCTTCTGTCGATCATTCTCTTTTCTGGATTTAGGGAATGAGTTTTCTCTACAGTAGATGTTCCCCTACAGTCAATCAGTCTTTGTTGGGAAGCCTTTGATGGCTGGGTAAATGTTATAAAGACACATGCAGCCTTGCCAGGAAACTTACCAGAGTCTCTGTTTGCTTTAGGACCAACTCGGGGTTTTATTAATGAGATTGTAAATTTTTGTTTTCCTGAATCGTGCGTGTAGAAAGAAGTACGATCCTCCCACGTCACATCCAGAAGATAAAACACCTCACTGCGCATCTGATTTCAACGCAGTTTCTAGAAAGGCAACACAGACACTGGGAGCAGCTGTATCTGACATTTCAAGCAGACCAAAGGACACAACCCTGAAGGAGTGAGATGGAGAAAGAGAGTCTTCCTCCGTGGCTCAAGGAGCTGACAAGATCTAATTCTGTCCTTTTCTAAATCATCATGAACTGAGAAGAAGCAGAGTGAAGCCACTGTACCCAGGATAACGTGCTTGGAGTCTCAGGGGTTCTGGGGTTGGGAGGCACTGGAGAGAACCCCTGATTGGACCATCAGTCAGGGAAGAAAGGGAAAATGTGGAGCCGGGTCTTTGCCCTTCCTTCTGTTTTCTTGGTGTAAGAAACAGACCATTGTAGCTCATTTTCAGTATGAGGTACATTTAGATCTCATCAGAATCACCAACCAGCAGGAGACACTTGGCTCCTGTCTACCCTAGCTGGCTGTTGGTGCCTGTTTGTCTAGGTATTGCCATCTTATCCTAGTGTTCTGAAAAGCCAGTCAGTCTGCCATTTGACTGAGCCCACATTTCAGAAGAGGAGGGAATCTCCATCCTTGGTTTTATATTATTAGATAAAGCTTTGTGTCCGGAAGCAAGGAAATCAGGGAAGGAGACAATGCTAGACGCAGAATACTGCACCTCTAAGAAGAACTTAGCCCATGAAGACTTGGGTGCAGGGCAGGGCAATTAGTGGCCATAAAAACAACTGCTTTGCACTAAATTGTCAGGCCAACCACATCTGCTAGTACTCTGGGCTGACTCCTCACTTTGCAAGGTCATAAAGTAAACTGCTTCACTTTGCCCACATGCGGCCTTGCCAAGCCACCTGCCAGCGTCCCCGATTGCTTCAGGACTTAGTTGTCCTTGTCTCCTAGCCCCCAATGGAGCTGTGAGAGTTGGTTCTCTCTTTTTATTATGTGGATGATAGAAATGGGACTTGGGTATTCAGGCTTGTTGGCAAGTTCCTACCCACGGAGACATCACAATATCCTCAAAAGATGGATTTAAGTACGTTCATTCAAGTCATTATTTTTCCTTAGTCTCTCACAGACAAGAGTTTCCACACTGCTTTGGATGGCAGACAATACCATGCTAAGCCTTATGGGAGAGAGCTAATGAGTACCCCGAGGCCATACATCAGGGATGCACCCATGTCCTCATGGACTATGTTCTTCATTGAGATGCAATCTTCTGAGTCTAGCACTGTCTCCTTCTCAGTTTTCCTCTCCTATTGGTTCAGGATGCAAAGCTTTATCTAATGTATAATACTGCAAATGGAGATTCCCTCCATTTCTGATATGTGGGCTCAGTCTCATGGCAGGCTGTGGCTTTTCTACACTAGGAGGAACTGACATAATCTAGACAAGCAAGCACCAACAGCCAGCTAGGGAAGACGGGAGCCCCGAAACCCCAGCACTCTTACTGTGAAGTTGGAATTTGTGGCTTAGCTCATCAGCCAGGCTATGCTTGAATGTTTTCCCCACAGTTGCTCATTTGAGAAAGTGGTGGGAGTTTTCCAAAGTTGCTCAGAGGAATCTGCATGGCTTTTACTACCATTCAAGGGTTGGGGAGTCTCCCATAGGATCACCCGCCTACACTCACAGCAGAAATGCAGTGTAGTCAAAAGCTTGGGCTCTTACAGGTGTAGCAATGTGGCTTTAAATTCTGACCACACCATGACCATACTCTCAGCTTCCCAAGCTGGTTACTCTGGCCTCTCTACCCTCCAGCTTGCCAAGCTGGAATTGAGTGTTGCGTAATGAAGCCACACCCATGGGCAGGAGAGTGGAGTTCAGGCTCCACTTCAGGCATACATACTCTGAAACACTGGTCAGCCTTATCATTGTAAGAATGAAGTTTACGGAAGTGCTCAGGGCAGGCAGGGAAGAAGGCTCCAAGTCTGTTATTGCTGCAATGTTCAGTGCCTCTTGAGCCTGCGGGGCAGCAATCCCCTGAGGACTTCCACCCCCTACCTCCTCACCCCGCCCTCATAGCACAAGGCTCTTTCTTAGTCCATGGCTTCTTCGTAGATAGGGTTGCATTGGCAGAGAATTCCTGCCTTCTGCTCAGGGGCTTTTGCTGAGTCCTGTGGTAGCTGCTGCTGTTACCACTTCCCCAGGCAGCCCTGTGCCCCAAACCTCTTGAAGCACTTATTGAACCACAGATCCCTTTACAAGTGTAGAATGACAAAGTCCCTACTATATTAAACTCTGCACTGAGCTCTTCAAACTATGTATTTGCAGTGGATGTGAACACTAGGGTCCGGGACTCCATGGCTTCAGAGTTTATAGAGTTGGCTGTACCACATTCCAGATGAGGACTTGGGCAGAATGTAAAGGCACTTGTTGCTGAGCCTCATAACCTGAGTTCAAAACCTCGGACCCAAGGGTACCAGGAGAGCTGTCTTCTGACCTCCACATGTGTACTATGGTGTGTGAATCATCACACACACACACACACACACACACACACACACACACACACACACACACACACCAAACAAATACAATGTAATTTAAGAAAAGACTATAAAAATAATTGGATGGAGATGCAAAGAAGAGTGTGGCGCCCACCAGTGAACGGCTCACCACAGCTGGCTGCACAGTGACTCTGTATGATGTCCTTTCACTACCCCAGGATGCTGCACCAGAAAGATCCAGGGGCAGAGTGGTTAGCAATATGGGCAGTTCAAAAGCCTGTCCTCAGATGGCCTCAGCCATACACCAAGAATGAGGGCTCTTGAGCTCTCTCCAGGGATTCTGTCCACCATGTTCAGTGGGAAAATCAGAGAGTGAGGCCCTGAAATCCCCGTCTTCCTGAGACATGTGGATGGAAGTCAGAGGTGAACTGTGGGACACATAATGGGGAGGGGGAAGATCCCACTTTAGTGCCTCTGGCTTCTCCATCAGACCTCAAACCTGTCCCTGATCCACACGAGGGCCTTAGCTGGGAAACAGAGCATCAGCCTTCAGTGCTGCCTGCCAGCCCCCCGATGTGCGAGACGGGCCAGCAACTCCTGCTCTCGCCAGATGGGGTTGTTCTGAAAAACCATACAAGATGAAAAGTTATTTAAAAGTGTGTTTAAAGCCATAAAATATTAAAGTAATGTGAGGTATTATTAGGCCTGGCATTTAATACAACACCATTAAAGCTGTTACCGTTTATTTTTAATTTTATAAGCTAAGCTAATGCCTGTCTAATTTTGAAATGTTTCCCAAACCACTGTAATGAGTACATAAAAGCTGGAATGGTGGGGTTTTTGTGAGCCGGGACTCCTGGGGGGAAAGGCCAGCATAAATCCCTTGGCACGTTCTCTTCTCTGCCTATCCTCAGAAGCCTCCACTTCCCCTATGAGCAGACACAGAGGAAGCCTGTCCCTTTGCCTGCAGTTTCCTGAGGTATTGGCCACCTGGGATGAAGGCAATGATGCTACAGATGCTAAGTAGGAGCGGCGACCTGGAAGAGTCGGTGTTGCTGTCCAAGGTACCAGAGTCTTCCCTCTGGGCATGAGAAAACCGTTTGCTGACCCTGTGGTAGTAAGGTCCTGTCCTTGTTTGCTTTCTGTTGATGTTTTGAAAATGCCGATTAAAATCAACTTGAAGAAGAAAGAGTTTATTTCACATGACAGTCCATCGTGAAGAGAAGTCGGGGCAGGAAATCAAGGCAAGAACCCAGAAACACGAACCGAAGCAGAACCCTCTGAGGAGCGCTATTTATTGACTTGTTCCGCATGGCTTTCTCAGTCTACTTCTTACACGGCCCAGGACTACATGCTCAGAGATAGCACAACCTGCAGTGGGCTGGACCCTCTCACATTAATCATTAATCAAGAAAATCCCCGCAGACAGGTTCAAAAACGGAGGCGTTTTCTCAGTCAAGTTTTCCTCTTTCTAGATGACCTTACTTTGTCACAAATTGACCAAAAGCTAGCTATCACAGGCCCCAAATCCTCATGGGCCAGATGCATGGGTGGTAAGACATGCCATGCACAGTGCACACGTTAAGCAGGGATACATACCAACAGCAGGGAGACAGCGCCTTAAAACAGACCCAGTACCACAGAGCAGACCTGCCTTTGGCTTATTTATTTATTTATTTATTTATTTATCTATCTATTTATTTATCTGTTTGTTTGTTTGTTTGTTTTCGAGACAGGGTTTCTCTGTATAGCCCTGGCTGTCCTGGAACTCACTTTGTAGACCAGGCTGGCCTCGAACTCAGAAACCCGCCTGCCTCTGCCTCCCGAGTGCTGGGATTAAAGGCGTGCGCCACCACGCCTGGCAGCATTTGGATTAAGAAGAGCATTGTGAGGGTTAGCTCTGTACTGGGTTAATCATCACAGAGTCTCCAGGACAGCCATGTCTCTGTGACCACAGGCCCATGGTATCCTTTGAGCATCACATCTCCTGGGTGTGCTGCTGAATTTGTCAGGGTTTCCTGGGTACCTGTTCCCTTATTATTATTATTTTTTGGATGATCCAGGGTTTAGAAGCAGCAGCTGAGATGAACAGTGTACTGTATATTTGTGTGAAGCTGATAACTGGTAATAAGAACTGGTGAACACTCAAAGCCAGACCACAACCACAACTCCTGCTCCAAGCCCAGGTGCCTTCTGCCCCTGCAGCCTAGACTTTCTGACCATCTTTGCACCTAACAAAGGGACCCAGGAACTCTGCAAATCTGGTGGGCTCTGTTTGTCTGTTTGTCCCCTTTCTTCATAAAATTACATTGTACATTCACAGAGTATAGTAGAGATTAAATTGTCTAAGACATGGTGGGTGCTTAATGGCTATCACTTCTACCCTCTTTTATTTTCTAAGCATCAGGAAAGGATGGTCCTCAGGCCAGCTTGGAAGATACCATCTCGAGCTTTAACTGAATCATCCTGCCCTGTGTGCTACCAAGACATCGTGAGCTCTGTCCCTGTGACACCAAGAGACTTCTCCCCAAGGCTTACCCCAGATGAAGATGTCTGAAACTCAGTGTCTGAGTCAAGGACACCACTTGCACCTCCCTCACACAGGAGAAGCAGAGTGTCTGTCATCATGCATCACCATGGCCTGTGATGGGGCTGAATCCTTTTCTGATGAGCTCTGGATTCCTGTTATAGTAACAATCTCTCTGACAGATGGGGAATCGGGTCATCTGGGCCATTCCTTCCTTTCTTCCTTTGTTCACTGAACATGAAGTCAGCAGGTGCTGGCGCTTTCAGCTAAAGACAATCCAGGGTGGAAAAGCAAATCAGAGCCCTGCCTTTGGAGCAAAAGGGTAATGGGTGAGCTCCAGCAAAAGGCCAAAGGTGTGGGTCATACTGAGCACCCTAGCCCCTAGCCACAAAGTTTCTTCCTGCTTTTGTGAGTAAGTCTAGCTTCTTGCTTCTTTATTGTGTAGAAAAAAAACCCCACAAAACTTCCTCAAGATAGGCTTAGAATAAAATGAGATAATTTGTGTCAACCTCTGAGCCCAGAGCCATCCCAGAGTACTAAATAAATATCACCTATTATTAATGTAGCTTTTGGAGGCTTTCAGAGGAGGCAAGAATTAAACAAATGAGTGTTATACAAAAGAGCTATCAGGCCTCCTTTGGGATCAGTGAAGAATAAGCCCAAAGTCACCCTGTTCAGCTCCCACCCCACTGTTCTCCACTGCAGCTCCCTCTGAACTCCAA
Source organism: Mus minutoides (assembly GCA_902729485.2). Classification (NCBI taxonomy): domain Eukaryota; kingdom Metazoa; phylum Chordata; class Mammalia; order Rodentia; family Muridae; genus Mus; species Mus minutoides. The sequence continues at coordinate 15,636 of CACVCL010028922.1, read as the reverse complement.
TGCATTTGCCTCTGCCTTACAATTTTATATATCTGCCTTTGCCTGTCTTCTCCATCAGCATGCATCCACCTCACTTGCCCTAGGGTCTTGCAAAGACAAATTTTGTCTGCCAGGGATCGCATGTAGGACCTGGCAGAGCAATAAGCTGATGGAGTCTCAGATGTTTTCCCACGTGGCTTGAGGGTGGTAACCTTCTAATCCCCGAAGGCAGTTATTTGAGTGCTCAGAGGGGAGAGTGTCTATAGTATCTAAAGCTGTTGAGGCTGAGCCAGAACTGCTCTTGTCTAGATACCTCCTTTGCCCTGACAAGACTCAGTTATTCGGATATCAAAGATAGGATAGAATGGGGTAAGTTGGGCTCCATCGGCTCTCATTGGGTAGTGTCATAAGCTCTGAGCTGGTTAGGAAGAGCCAAGGTATGATGGAGGACCAGCATTGCAGTCAAACCCTGTGCTGTCTGAGATGGGCCTGTGTCCAATTTCTTTGGTGCCAGCATGTCCAAGGATAGAAGCATCCCTCCTTCATGGAGGTGAGCAGGCAAGACCTGTTTCCCAAGTCCTCTCCATAAAGACCCTTCCATTTTACTAAAAGTAAGACAGCTTTTAAAACAAGAGCTAATATTCTTGGTTCATTTTGTGTTGCCATGTCAGAATGCCTGAGGCTGGGTGATACAGATTTGTTCCTAACAGCTCTGGGGTTTGGGTGGGGCTAGAACCAGGACAAAGTCAAGGACAGGGCATCTTAAAAGACCCTCCTTACTGAGACATTCCATCTTGAAATGTGTTAAATAGTATTTTCCTCTGGGTTAAAACTTTCCATCCTAGAGAGGCTTATAAGGACTCAGGAAGCTCTAAGGAGAGGCTCATTAAGATGCAGGCAGTCGACAACTCACAACTCCCAGGAAGTCCCTGAAACTGACCAGGTACTCTGTCCACATGTCTTCCTTAATCATATAAGCAGTAAGGTCTAGGAAGGAGAGAAGATTCTTGAACCTGCCCAGCTGCCTATAGTCATATGGAAAGCTATCTCTATGGATACAACTTTTATAAGTTGTCATTCAGACTGAGGTAGGCTTTTCCTTGATACAGTGACCTTTGAGTAATTCATAATTCTGTAAGTGACCCCTTATGCATACCCCTGAAAGTCACCTCAGTGAACTCATTGGTTCATCAAGTTGGACTTTGGTGCAATCATTACTTTCGTCTGTTACATGTTCTTCATCTGGAGTGAGTAGAGTTGTGTTCATCACCCTAGAAAATATTCTCACACAATAGAACTTTAAGAGCAGACTGGTCAGTCCAGGGAAAGGAGAGATAAAGAGACAGAAGGTGTAGAGTTTTCTTTTTATAGGCAATCTACTCCTGAGATGATGGTTTTAGTCTCCCCACCAGGGTAGAACCCTCATGATCCAACAGATGTTTTAGAGTCCCACCTCTGAATACTTCTGCCTCGTAGATTATCTTTGTAACACAGCAGCCCTCTCACAGTCAGCCACTGGGAGTCTCTTCTGCAGTTGCTCAGTTCATTCCTGGGAGGTGACTACCATTGTCCTCTTGGGAAAGGTGACTAGTGAATGGAGAGTGAGAGATGATTGGGGGGGACAACACTGACTAGCACTGTCAAGTGGAGTCTCTGTGCAGCCCAACTCTGCACTGGGGAGGATCTGGCTTCATCCTATGGCCACAATATTCTAAGCCATCCCTTCCATGCAATCCCATGGGCCTGATCCATCACAGTCTTCTTCATCATCCAAGCCAGTGGAAATTGCTGGGGACAGGCATGTGCTAGGCTACATACTAGTTCCAAACCCGCTCTGCCTCTATTCTGCTGCATCCCTTGCAGGTTGAAAGGCCAAGTCACAGACACAGCTGGATGGCTCTCGTGGTGGATTTTGGATTGTCTAGGCTCCTTTTCCATGTTACAGAAAGCTTGTCACATCTCTCACACGTTGTCAGTGAAGCCTCATTACTCTGAAATGTCACTTCACTTAGGAACATCATTATGCACGAACATATGCTCTAAATGACAGGAATTGCACAAAATTTGAAAAGATGTGATTTTTTTCTGGAGCTACATTTTAGCAGGGACAAAGTCAACATTTTGACATCCAGGAGAGACTTGGGAGTAGACAGGAGTATTGGGTGATCTTGTCACAGGTTTCAGGTGAGGATTTGGGGCTTAGCAAATCATTTGTCTCCTGAAAGATGGATAATAGATCCATGTGATAGAAAAAGGGACATAGCACAGGGTAGGGCTGAGGCCCTCCAGGACTCGGGATCATGTCCAGCTGAGCTGAGAGGTTCTGCAAGTACCAGCATCATGTGGCTTGTCCGATGAGCTACCTCCCACCCCAAACACAAATAGAGCCCAGACCAGATTCTTCTACTTTGTTGAGGAACAGCTTTGAAACCACCGTGTTTGTTTGCATTTTAATTTCAAAGCCACTATTAAAAACACAGCTAAATTATGAAGTTGCACTCATTAAAAAAAGTGCTTCTTTTCATATGTTAAATTTATAGAGTCAATTAACAGTGATTTCATTTGTGATCTTAATCACCCAAACCAGCAAAGAAATGTAGGTCAGAGTCTGTGTATCTCCAGCTACTACTGCCTGCAGCCCAAGCCTGCCAGAACCCAGCACCGCTCTGTGGAGAAAGGATAAATCAGTGTTCTCATTTGTATGTTTAATAGTTGCCATTAAGTACATTCTGGAAAGAGTTTGTGCACTTGCAGTTTGGCTGTTTAACACTTTTTTTTTTCTTGAATTACACATTTTTGTTGAATGCGCTGAATAAAAGAAATGTGTGTTCTCTTTTCCTGGAGCCAACCTTGCTGAGCAGACAGTGACAGGAGTGCTTCATTCATTAATCCAAGACTCTGAAGACAATGTTTTTTTTTTTTTTTTTTTTTTTTTTTTTTTTTTTTTTTTTTTTTTTTTTTTTTTTTTTTTTTTTTTTTTTTTTTTTTTTTTTTTTTTTTTCCTGATGTAGTGTGGTGGCTTGAATGAGACATGTCTCATAGAGACTTGTATATTTGAACACTTGGTACCCAGTTGATGGCGCTGTTCAGGACATTATGGAACCTTTGGAGTATTGATCCATGCTGAAAGAGGGATGTTAGCATGGGTGGGCTTCAAGAATTTATAGTCTTGTTCCAATTCCAGTTCACTCTCTGTGTTTCTATGTGTGATTGAGATGTAATCTCTTAGCCTCCTTCTCAGTTACATGCTGCTGTGTCTCCCCCACCTTTATAGATTCTCCAACCATCAGCCCAGAAAAATCGTTCCTTTTCAAAGTTGCTTTAGGACATGATATTTGATCACAGCAGTGACCATAGCCAAAAAGTAACTGGTATAGAAATTAGTATCAGAAGTGGGGTGCTGCTGTGAGGATCTTGACTAAGTTTGGCATGGGAGATATGTGAAAGCCTTTGAAACTTTGGGCTATAATGAAAGTTGAATGCTGTAAACAGAGCTTAGAGGGCCAACCTATTTGGAGCCTGGAAGACAGTACCACTGACAGTAATGTAGGTAGTAGAATCCCAGCCCAAGAGTTTTTAGAGAACAAGGTCTCTATAGATGGGGTATAGGCCATTCATGCAATATTTTGAGAAAGAATCTGGCTATTTTCTGTCTTTGCCCTGAGAATTTATGTGAGGCAGAATTTTAAAATAAAGAACTAATTTGGTTGGCATAACATTGAGCCTGTGGAGTATTGATTTGTAGGGCTTATATAGATTCACAATAAAAATGAGCAAATGTGGGGGAAAAAAACCCTACAAAATGTATAGTTTAGAAAGAAAAAGAGCACTTGGAAAGTTACAGTCAAGGCGTGGTCTAAAAGAGAGGCTGCGCTTGTTAAGGAGATTAGGAGACGCTTGTTGCAGGGGAACAAAAGGAAAGTTGACCTCCATGCAAGACTCTCAAGCAGCTAAAGCTTCCAACCTGTGAAATCAAAAGGGCTAAGGACCTTTCTGCTCCACAGAAACAACAACAAACCACAGGTCCTCCTACTAATGCCTTGCAAGGCAGCCAGGGTGCAGCATAAGTTGGCAGCAGAGCTTCATCAGGGTTGGCTATGTGGTACTAGCTTTGGAGACACAAACACAATGGTGCGGGGTTGTAGATTCTTCCTCTGTAGTTTCAGAGAGCCACTGAAGCCAAGAAAAATGTAGCAGCACTGGAGTCCCATTGAGTGTCACTGGGAAAGTGCAAATTACAGTGACATCTCTAAGACGTTGGAGGAGGCAGAGCTGTGAGAGTATGTGCCAAGAGCTGCAGCCACCTCAAGCACATTGTTCTGGGCCTCCAGCTTTTAAAGGAAGATGTTGAGGTTTGCAGATTTTCCAATAGCTTAGTTGCTGCCTGTTCCTTTGATAAACACCATGACCACAAACAATTTTCAGAGGAAGGGTCTATCATGGGAGGAGGAAGTATGGCAACAGGCAATCAGAGAAGGAAGCTGAGAGATCACATCCCAGACTGTGCGCAGAAAGCAGAGAGAGGAAGCCGGAAGTGGAGTGAGGTGATCTACTCCAAGAGCCTGCCTCCAGTTACGTCACTTCCTCTGGCAAGGATCCATACTCCTTTCCTTTCTTTACTCCATGGAGATCATGAAGTACTCATCTGCACCTCTCCATAGGCTGCCAACCTTTATGCTCTGCTTTACCACAGCCCAGAAACAGGGAATCCAAAGACCCTGGTTGGGTATCTCTGAGCCACAGGCCAAACTGGAATCTGCTTCTCTGAGATTAGTCCTGGATATTTTGTCATAGTCTCAGACAGGTGACCAACACAAGTGGGCAGGAAACAGTGACTCATTCACGGTGTCTTATCAGTGGTTGCAGAGGACACCAGCTGTCATATCTTGTCATATGCACCGTCAAGGCCAGGCAGACAAGGAGAAAGACGAATGAAGATAAGGGGGTAAGGCTTGGAGCTAGACACAGCAAAGGTCAGCACAGATATTGGGACCCTGTGGCACCATATTCAGAGGTCAGGATTGTATGGACTCTCACAAGGTCTTGAGGCATCTCCACTGTAAATGCTCATCTGAACCTCAGTGGCAGGCATACCAGCCACCCCCTACCCCACACACACTTGCAAAGAGAAAACGCTTTTCCCCAGAATTTAGGACACCTCTTCATTTCGGACTCCCATGAGTCTTACTATCACAGAGGGGCATAATCCGAGCCCAGCCCTGACATTAGCCCAAAGGCATTTGCCAGTCACTCCCAACAGACCAGACACTTTGGGAAAACCAGACTTGGCTTGGAAAGGCACCACAGCCATAGAATCTATAGCACTACTTCCTGATTACAGGTCACTGGAAACTCTTGACTCCATTGTTTAACTTTAGGGACTCAGAAAATTCTCAAATTCCAGCCGAGGCTACTGAAGTGGGTCTGCACTTGTGTTGCTAGAGGAGATGCTGGATCCCTGCAGTGTGTCTGCAGGGAGGGCGGTTACGGGAACAGATGTTTCTATGTCATCTGATCAGAGCTGCCAGCAGCCGCCTGGCATCATCCCTCACCAACAGAAGCATTACACTTACAATGAAGTCCCGGGAGCAGCTGCTGACCTTCCTTGCCTTGTGAATATTCCCAGATAAGGGGAAAGAAGTGCCTGAAAATTCCGTTATCCCATAGATAAGTTCCAACTTTTGAAAGCAGTTATGGATCTGTGTCATGAAAATAATGGTATTTGCCAGCCCTGGCAAAGAGCCATGCTTGATGGCAAAGACCTTGCTTCAGACAGCATGGGAATGTCCTTGGAAGACGGCTTATACTGAGGTGACATGTGGCAAAATGGACAGACTGTAGGTTCTAATCTCAGCTCTGCTATCATCTCATACCAATAACTTAACTTCATTGAAGTCTAATTCCTTCATTGACAAAGTAACCAAAAGGCTTTTGGAGAGTGTCATTTCCTTGTTGACGTGGACAGTAGCTTCAGGGAATTAATGTGAGACTCAGAATGCCATGTTTGTAAAAGTACTTCACATACCATAAACTCCCAGCAATTTTTAGACATCATCAAAGTGGCCCCTCACACTGCAAGCTTGTACCAAACAAAAAAAAATCAGTGCTATGCCCTGAGCAATGGACCAAAAATAACAGTCGCCAGCTTGCACGGTGCATAAGAAGGCACTAACATTACTGGCTCATTACAGTGTAAAATTGTTCTACAAGACGTTTGCATTTGGACCATGAGAGGATTAAAGAATCTAGATGGCCCTTTATATAATTTTACAAGCAGAAGTGGATTTTGAGGGGAGAAGCTGCTCTTCTAACTGTACTGAAAAACAGTCTCAGAGAAAAATATTTGTCTATGAGATTATTACAAATATGGGGGGGGGAGAAGAGAGATGAGGTTCTTAGGGAAAAGAGCTCATAGGCAAGCACGACTAACCTCCCCCCCCAACCCCAAATCTATTTTCCCCCTCACTCAGAGGCTGGCAGTTCAGGGAGGCTTCAGAGATTCTTAGATACTCTAAGCTGGTATTAACTAATCTTCTTTTTCCTGAATATTGCATGTTTTATGTAACAGATAGGGCCCAAGAAACTGAACAGAGCTTTGGGCCCTCTGTGTGGTCAGGAAACTTGAATGTTTTACTGTCTCTCTGAAAGAAAGGTCCTAGAACACGCTCCAAAACTTTTATTTGGAATGTCTGGGAGGCAATACAAGAGTTAGAGCAAGCCAAAATGAAACAAGGATTTGCAAACATTGAAGCCAAGCTTCAAATCAATGGATTCACAGTTTGGAAATAGCCCTGGCATGAGAGCCTGCCAGACAATGTGGCAAGCAGTCCTGGAAGTAAGAGAGTGCCACCAAATTATCCACACAATTTCCATACACAACGTCTGACATTCAAGGAAAGTCAATCAGGCCTACCTGATCCAAAGCCCACACTTATGAAAGCAAAAGGAGCAAAGGCCAAGAGCACAAACCAACATTAGAAGCAGGCCCCCCGCCCCAAGATTCCAAGACTGTGAGAGCATGGAGCCATTTACTAAACGTGTTTAGGAAAAAGGGGCTAAACTTACAATGAAAATACAGCAGTAAGAGCTCTACAGATAGGGTGTTGAAGAAAACGCAGCTTAAGATCAGTCAATGGAATAAGGTCAATAACAACACATCCTGATCTTCCTAAAGTTCACCTATTCATAAAAATCAATGATGAAAACTAATAGACATCAATACATTGTTCAACTGTGACACTTAATTAAGAACTCAAAGGACCTTGAGGAATATCTGTCCCAGGAAAGTAGATGAGCAAGCACACTAAAAAAAAGCAGCTCTTGTCTATGGAGTAGCTTGCTTTGCTCTTCGGCTCTGAGTTGTCTTTAAAATGAATAGCACACCCCCACCACCCTCACCCCAGTATCAGTGTGAACGGCACAGAGTCAGGGCTTGTTTGAAAATTTTCTCACAGATCCATTAGTGTTTGACATGTCAAATGGCTTCTTGTAGGTCATCCTCTTACCAGGCTATCATGAAGCTCACTGTCCCCCATACCCAAAGACCATCTGTTGAAAACAGTCACGGATAAATGCTTTAAGGCTTCAGCTGCCACAGCATTGTTTGTTAGTTATAAACAATGGGCCAATGTAGAGAGTGAAAAGGGAAACTTTGATATATTCTGAACTGGAGGACCTGAAAAAGCAGAAGTAGGGTAGGCAGAGTAGCTGTCAGGTGTCGTTTGGGTTGAAGACATGACTCCCCAAACCAAACACAAAGCTTCTGGGACAGACCAGGAAATGTATTGGTCTAGCTGCTGAAGATTTCAACATTCAGTAGGGAACCATTGGACTTTGAGAGAAGATACAGCCAGTATATCACATAGCAAACGATACAGGTTTTACAAGACTAACCCAGAGAAGTCATTAAATATCCATGACAAGCCGGGCGTGGTGGCACACGCCTTTAATCCCAGCACTCGGGAGGCAGAGGCAGGCGGGTTTCTGAGTTTGAGGCCAGCCTGGTCTACAAAGTGAGTTCCAGGACAGCCAGGGCTAGACAGAGAAACCCTGTCTCGAAAAACAAAACAAAACAAAAAAAATATCCATGACAAAGATAACAAGAATCACAACTATCTTGAGGATAGTGTTTTTCTTCATGTTAGAGTTCTGTCTGCTTGGAGCTTACACATAGCTTGTGCGTCTTGTCATGATCCTTGTGAGCTCCTATGTTGCTGAGGTGTCTGAAGAACAGTGTCCGTGCACCTCTGCTCCTGCTCACTTTCCACCTCCTCAACGATACCTGGGTCTAGGGAATAGAAGATATAAGATAGATGCAATCGATGACGTAAATAGGGGCCTATTGCAATCAGCGAGTTGAAGTAAATAAAAACATGAATCAGGAAAACAGAATAGAATCCCAGACACCTGCAGAGCTACAGAACTCATCAGCCTGAATGCAATAGGGGCTCCCGATGGGACAATAAGAGAACAAGGGGCAAAGAAATATTGCAGACATAACACCGGAAAATTTCCAACTGCCGTAAAAGCAATGAAGGCACACACTGAAGAAGTTCAACTCAGATTCCAAGTGGAATATAATTAATCCGACTCATGCAGAAGTGCATTTAATCAAGTGGTTGAAAATGGAAGACAATCCTGAGAGCAGCAAGAACAAAGCAGTTCTTAGGCACAGGGGAAACCAAAGTAACAAAGACGGTGGATGGCACAGTTACAGCACTGAAAACCCAAAGTCCCATATCCACAGAGAAATCCAACTGGAACTGAGTTGGAAGTTTTCTCCATGCTAGCTGGTCTTCACAGTCCTGAAAGGAGCAGTGCAGGCTGCTGGTGGATTTAAAACATCAGTAGTCTTCACTCAGCTGTGAACCCTACAAACTACGAAGTCCACCTGCTAGGCCAGCAGTGATCACTTGTGCAATAGTGGCATTAACGTTATAGGAGTAACCAATTGCTCTCCCATTGGCTCTAAGACCTGGTACAGTAAACCAGGTCAAAAAAAAAACCCAACAACAAAACTCTGCCAATGAAAATCATAGGCCCTCGGGAGGATCTGGTCATATTGTTATTTAGCTGAGTTGATATGGAATCAAAGTATCTTTGAATATGTTTATGTTTACAATTATTAACCAATCCTTAATCAGAGAAGCCTCTATTCCCAGTGAATGGCAACTGATGCAGAAACCTGTAATTGTACAAGATGCCAAAACTAAGTGACAGATGAGTGCTCAGGCTTAGATATGACACTTATGACATCTTCTCTAAGTCTCAGGGAACACTGCAAAAGAGGAGAAAATGTCAGATCTGGGTGAGGGAAGGGCTGTAGAATGCTAGAGTCATTCTCTTTAGCTGTGTGTCCACGAATCACCCTGACAGTCTCCTGTGGATAAACAGTCCCAATCCAGTGGCCACGCAGATGGTCCTATTTAAACTAAAAGGATCACAAAGGCAAAGACAAACGTTGTGAATTTGAAAAGAGAATGGTATGTAGGATTAATATGGACAAGGACGGGAAGGAGATAGAGAGAGAGAAATAAGAATACATTGTGTATATATACAGAGATATGAGCTGATCAAATAACAAATGGGGCAATGAATTCTAACTGTTGAGCACTAAAGAATACATGTAATAATTAACTATTAACTGTGTAGCGAAAGGATGCAGGCATAGAAATTATTGAGTGGTTAGGAACAAAAAAAATATTAGAATAGGTCTGGAGAAATGACTCAGCTGTTAAGATCATTAGCTTCTCTTCCAGAGAACGCAGGTTTGAGTCCTAGCTCCCACAGAGTGGGTCACAATTGTATGTAACTCAAATTAGAGGGTATCTGATGCCCTCTTCTGGCCTCTGTGGGCATCAGACATGATACAGCTAAATCTGCAGGCAAAACACCATGTGTGTGTGTGTGTGTGTGTGTGTGTGTGTGTGTGTGTGTGTGTTGAAAAAGAGTAAAATAGAATCACATATCACTTTGAGGTAACATTTCTGTTATAAATGGAAATTCAAATTTAAAAATAACAGTGTTCAAGGACTGATGAGTCAGCTCACTGTGAACAGCTCTTCTAGACGAATTGGGTTCCATTCTATGCATCCACAATGAGTGGTTCACAACCACCTGCTAGTCCAGCTTCAAGTGACCCAACATCTTCTGATCTCTATGGTCACTGCACTCCAATGCATGACTCTCCATCCTCCCCACCACACACACAGAGATATATACATATACACATAAATAAAAATTTAAACAAGTACTTTAAAAACATGTTTATATTTCATAGATATGTACTAAGTACATTGATTAAAATACAAAGATTTTTAATAAAAGAAAATACAGATATCTACTGCTTGAAAGTGTGGTATCAGAGATACATAGAGGTCAAAGCTAAAAGGTAGAAAATGAAAGTATATCAAATTACCAGTGAGAAGTAAAATCCTGCCCTTGATCACAGAGTGATGTGAACTCATCACAGATGAGGCAAAATAGACTTTGAAGTATCCAGGATGGAATCTGAGGGCAACTCCTCTGGGAAATCAAAGGACTATCTCAAGATAAACATCTCATGAATCTGAAAAGCCCAGTGCTTCATTGCAGTTAAAGCCATTTATCTGACTTGAAGCAAACAGAGATCCCTGCTTCTGATAAGAAGAGCTATGTCATGACCACAGCGAGTGCTTCTGTTGGAGACAGAACAACACAGAATTTTTATTCAACGTTGGGAGCCAGGCAAATCAGCCACATTTCTACTCAGAGAGTTCTAAACAGTGTAATAAGGCATGAAAAACAAATTGTGACCACAAGGTTGAGCAAGAACAATAAAAATGCTGCTCCTTGAAGTGATTACATGCTTTCAGAAAGTTCTAGGCTGCCTACAAGTGAATCTGGAATGCTAGTTAACAGAGTCATTGGAGATGGGGGTCAAACACAAAGCTCAATGTGGGTTCTATAGGCTACAAACCACTTTAAAATCATAAAAACTTAAAAGGCACCATTAGCAATTATTGAAAAGACATCAGAATTCCTATAAACAGCAAAACATGCAAAATACGCAAATAAAAAAATGTACAAAATACAGTTTGGAAACTTTGAACAAAAGACAAAAAAAATGGATTAAAGGACCTAATAGTCAAGCATCAGTTCTTTCCAAGTAGAACCAACCATAGAATTAATGCAATCTCAAGAAAAATACAAACTAGTTTGAAAACATAGAAACTGATTCTGAGATTTCTCTAGCTCTGCAAAGGGTGAATGTCAAATGAGAGTGTGGTCTGGGAGATTACATTGCCAGAAGTCAAGGTTAACTGCAAAGGGACTGTGCTTGAGAGGACGCTCTGAAACAAGGACACACAAGGACACTGTGGATGAAAGTAGAGAGGATTCAGACAGCTGCTGGATGACTGATGGCCACGGTGTCCAAACGGCATCTTCTCGGTAAATGGCTGAGTCAATTGGAGTTGCTGATGGACAAAGATAAATCTTGTCATTTCCACATCACATGCCAAGTTTATTTCCAGAGACATAAATCTCAATATGAAAGAAAGACAACTGAGGAGAGTGTCTCACGGGCCTGTACCTGCACTCACCACACAGAAGAACACTGCATTGATATTTGCATTCAGACTTGAGCTCATCGAGACTCCAGGGACCTTCACAAAGCATTGACTTGGAGGACATATTTATCATACACAAATAGCAAAGGCTTCCAAAGCAATGAGGACATAAAAATCCATGACAGGAATTCCGAATAGACAATTTCCCCTTAGATGTCCTAAACACCAAAAATCTATACAAGAGTGGGTACCCCTGTCAGTAACCAGTACATGTTTCCCAGAAGGATGAAGTTAAAGATTTGACAACACCAAGTGTTGGCAGGGTTATGGAGTGATTGGAACACTCAAATTCTGCTGGCAGGGGAGTGAGATTTTTTTTACAGCTAGTTTGGAAAACTGTTGGACAGCATTTAGGAAAGGCATAGACATACAGAAGGCAGAATCCAGGGAGTTCACTCTTGGATGTGAACTCAACAAAACAACATGCATGGATTCACCAAGATGTCTGTGGAAGAATCACATGGCCATAGAGATGGAAGTCCTAAACTGGAGACAGCAGCAGTGACTATCAAGATTAGAGCCCTTCCACTAACTGTGATCTAAGAACACAGTGGGATATGCCATAATGATTTATAAAAAGATAGATTACCAGTATGCAGAAGCACAGAAAAGAATTCCCCACAACATCATGTCAAGTGCAGACAGAAAAATGTTACATGCTATGTGAGCCAAAGTCTATCATATTCAAAACAAGTAGCAGTGCAGTCAGCTAGAGATAGCTTCACGTGCAGAGGACGGTGCCAAGGCCGAAGAGAATGCAGGCAGAAGTCTTCCCTCCTCTCCCTGCTCTACCTGGCCTGTGTTGTTGACTCATCCATCCCTGTAACGTTTGCAATCACGCACCCTACAACAAGCTTCATTTATGCTGCCCAGCATATCAGGGTTAGCAATCCCTCCAGAGAGCACTTCTTGCTCCTAGCTCTGGCCAGTAGAACTATATCAATGTCAACCCAGCAAGGATACCGGGCAAGGTCCTTGCTGTACTTAAAGGGAGACTGTTCTGAGGTCACCTTGGTATGTAATAGGTTCTCCATTACCTTCCCTGCATTTTGCAAAACTGGCTCATCGCATTCACTCCATGCCTGGCTCCGTGTTCACAGTCACCTGCTGATCAAGATCCCAAGAGTAGCCACTGCCAGGCTCTCCCGACGTGACAGCAACCTTGGAAGAGAAATCATTTACTATCCTTGCTCAGTCGGTTGCTTCTGTCTTTGAAGAATGAGCTGTGAATTAGTCTCTGCTCTGCCTCTCGCTCTCCATCAGTCATCTTCTGAGATGAAATTAGAGTAACAATGAGCGAGCTAGAAATGGATCACAACTGTCTGGCATCTGCCTACAACACAGCATCCGGAAGCCCTGGAGAACAGGTGCTCCCAGACATTCGCACCAGCCATCCCCAGGGATTGAAGCTTGCGCCGTTCCTGTAGAAGGGGTGGGTATTGACTCTGTACAGATAAGATTGAAGGGCAGTTTCTGGGGTAGGGAGCATTCCATGGCTGGAGTCAGGAAACATATGGTATGGATTCCCTGAGAGAAACAGCAAAGCTAGCTCCCTGCCACCAAGAGGAGTGCCTCCACCCAACTGCTCATCACAGAACCAAGATCACCCAACAGCCCGTGTCCCACCAGACCCTACCTACTTGCTCACCTACCCTGGTTTCAGACAGTCCAGAGCAGACCCAGATCTGGCTGAGAAGTCTGCGTCCTAGAAAGACACACCTGTCAGGGTGTTGCCCACATCCTGAGAGCTCCTCTCAGCCCAGTTGAAGAGATGCTAAATGTAGTCAGGCCCAAATCCAGGAAGGTGTCCTTACTAATCCCCCAAGTGAATCCCTCTAGAAGCTGCTGATGTCTGCATGGCACCTGTCCCATATGTAGACATCAACACAAAGATGGGTGGCTGAAGGACCCCTTTTGACATGCAGTTCTTGGATAAGATAGCAGAAAACCTGTGGGTTCAGACATGTGGAGAGAGAGGGGCTCCCGGGGACTCCCATGGGCCTAAGGAGACACTCTATGGAAGGAGAAACATTTGAGCTGTCAAAGGGATCAGCACTAGAATGGATAGTTGGGACAGACTGTATATGACACTGTAGAACAGGGAGAGGCTAGAGCTGGTGCAAATTAAACCCAGATTCACCCATGCGTGGAGCAGGGGTTGGAGATGAGGAGTAAGATGAAGATTGTGGGACAGGATGATATGTGTTCAGAGGAAGGGAGGGAAAAGGCATTGAGGTAAAGGGGCAAACCAAGATGGGGGCTGGTATGAAGAATGAAATTTTCTCATGCTTGTCAGCTGATACCTCACTGCCAAGGTGAAATAGTCTGAGGATGGGAGGAATGGAGTCCCAAAGATGGAGCCTTCATGAGTGCAATTTATGCCCTGATAATGAAGGCCCAGGAATCTGTCTAATCCTTTCATAGTGCCAGGACACAGTGAGGAGGTATGTTTGAAGCAGGAAATAGCACTTACGAGACTCTAAGCCTGCCAGCAATTTGATCTTGCATCATAAGCCACTAGCACCCAAAGAAATCATTCTGTGGCTCAGATACTCCAGTTTATCGCATTTTGCTGTGGCAATCAGAACAGACTAATTTGGGAGAATGATTAAGTATGGGTGTGGTGGGACAAGAGACACTCTGGCATTTGTCAGCGCTGCAACCCTATGCACGCTGGAGTCATTTGGGGGGACACAGTCAGGAGCAGGTGGAAATATGTTGAGGTCTCACAGTGTCCCTTTAGCATAGCCTCTGTGCTATGTGGGATTCACAGGGTCACACCAGTCTAGTGAATGCAGTTGGTCCTACTGCCTCTGGTTAGGAGATAAGAGTTTGTCCTGCTCAGACCGTGGGGGGGGGGGGGGTTGGACAGACTAACGGAATTAGGTAACTGACCTTGAGGGATGGATCTAGGTACACACACACACACACACACACACACAGAGAGAGAGAGAGAGAGAGAGACAGAGAGAGAGACAGAGACAGACAGAGACAGACAGAGACAAAGAGAGACAGAGACAGAGACACAGACAGACACAGAAAGACAGACAGACACAGAAAGACAGACAGACAGACATACACACAGAAAGATACACATACACATACGCAGAGACAGAAACAGATAGAGACACAGAGAGAGAGAAGAGAAGAGAAGAGAAGAGAAGAGAAGAGAAGAGAAGAGAAGAGAAGAGAAGAGAAGAGAAGAGAAGAGAAGAGAAGAGAAGAGAAGAAAAGAGAAGAGAAAGATGGGGAGGGGAAGGGAGGGAAGGGGAGGGGAGGGGAGGACAGGACAGGACAGGACAGGACAGGACAGGACAGGACAGGACAGGACAGGACAGGACAGGACAGGACTTGAGCCTGGAGAGCTGGTCTGCTCCAGAATCAGCTGGAGCAGGGTTTCAGAAACCATGCCACAGAGGGAGGCAACACTGTTGCTGACTGCAGTTGGTGAGCTCAGAAAACTGTTTAGCTCTCTCACTGGGCATCTGCTCTGAGGAGGACACTGTCCTGTTGTTCTCCCATCACAAATATGAAAGGTAGAGATTATTATCATTTTCTGTTGGCACCAACCAGGGAAGCATGTACCTGAATGGGTATATTCCAAAGCCCGTCATCCTATATGAATAGGTATATTCCAAAGCCCGTCATCCTATATGATTTGTATAAATGCTATTTATTGCTGGTGCTGGTTTGGGGGCCCAAAGAGTGCATAGATAAAAGAAGACCCAAAGAGGTACAGACAAAGCTTTTATTAAGACAGTTGTTTGGGCCAGACAGGGGATGGTCTGACTAACGGCAAGTCAAGTAGTAGCTCTGGATAAAGGAAAGAGGACAGCTGTCTGGGAAGGCTTCCTGTCCACAAGTCCCCATCCCAGTCCTTGAAACATTTGGTAAAGAGTATTGAGCCAACTCTGACTACCAGGGGAAGGCAGGTTTTAGGGAGGTTGAACTGACTGTTGTGTGTATATGTGTTGGTGCTTTTAATTTCAGGACTCAGTGAATCATGTATCACCACTTCTTTGCCCTTGCTTGGTTTTTCAATGAAAGC
>CACVCL010028917.1:0-86315 GCA_902729485.2 Mus minutoides | reverse complement strand
CACACCTCACAGATACATGTCACTCTGAATGCAGCCAATAGTCATTGTTGTGATACAATATGGAAGGTGAACCATTGGCCACCAAGGAGATAGTAAGGATGAACTTACTCAATGTCATCTGTGGATGTTTTTGAAAGAGTCGTAAATACTATCAATGGGATGGGATGGTACCATGCACTGAATCAACAAATACTTAAAATTGTTTAGCCATCAATTTATGTATTTAGACTCTGTGTGTGTGTGTGTGTGTGTGTGTGTGTGTGTGTGTGTGTGTGCTTGCATGTGTGTAGGTGTGGGTACGCACTTGGAGGTGTCCTCTTCAATTTCTCTCCAGCTTTTCTGTTTTCTACTATGAGACAGGGTTCTTTCTCACTGTGCTTGAAGCTCTGACTCAGTGCCATGACTGTCCACCAAGCCCAGAGATTCTCTTCTCTCTGCCTCCACAGCACTGGGATTACAGACCTGTACCATTATATTCATCTGTTTACATGTGTGATAAAGACCAAAGGTCCTCATTCATGCAATCAGAACTTTATCCATTCATCCTACCCTCCCAAGCTCAGCTCTGTATCTTGAACCATTGCAACACAGAGAGACTAGTATAGGAAAGCACAACCAATCGAAATGCAGAAGTGTGGGGTTCAGTCTAATGGATACATGTACAAAACAACCCTGCACATTGCAGATCATTGGTGCGGAGACGATGGGAATACGTCTTCTTTAAGGGTGTGGCCCCTGGTAGGTCCACCATGCTCCAGTGAAGGGCCCCACACCAATAAATAGACAGACAACTCAAATTAGTTATTAATTACATACTTAATTAATTTAATAATTTATTAAATGAAAACTAATAAGAGAACAGCAAATTGGGGTGGATTTGGGAGTTGGAGTGAATATTATCAAAATACATTCTATGAAATTGCCAGACTTAATAAAAATATGTATCTAAAACTTTGGTTGTTGTATAAACATGGAAAATTGTATGATTGGGCTGCTTAGCTGGTGCACTGGGATTCACTGCCGCTGAGCCTACCGCACTCCTGGTTCTCCCATGCCACGTTTGCCTTTCCACTGCCAGAGCTAATGGCTTCATTCCCAGCTTAAATTTCTGTCCTCCTGTTAGGTGCCAGTATCATGGCAAAGATCTGTTTTTTACAAAAGAAAAGTCAAATCGTTACAAATGTCCTGCTATTCTTGTGAGTCTGTGTCCCACTGTGCGCTGGCCTCCCTTTGAAAGGTTGCAAGAGGATGAGAAGGAAGGCAATGGACATTCTCCTGTGATGCTGACATTGAGCAGAGGCCCCGGCCACTGGGAACCCTGTGTCCTGCTGTTCTGCTTTTAGTAGTTCTGCCTGCAGTACTCTTTGAAGTGTGTCCAAATGAGACTAAGTCACAAACACAAGCTGCCCCACACTCTCTGGGACCAAGACACGCTCTTGTTAGACAGTGTCTCATCTAAGGAGTGTTTTAGCTTTTAAAGAAATAAAAATGCTTCAAAGATGACATTTTCTCAGCAACTGGGAAGGCAAATTCTTAGGGGAAGAGAGAGTGGAGGGAGATGCTGTGCACCCCGGTCCCTCAGGAGGTCCCTTTTCAGGTCACTTTCACCAATTAGCTCCCAAAGATCCTTGCTGACAGCAATTTATAGATGAAAATCCAAACCAAATGAGACCCAGCTGTGAGACAAAGGCTTCTGTGGTAAAAACCAGAGAACAGAGTGGAAGCTTTCTGGGAAAAAAATGTTTGGGAACTCCTCTAAGAAGCCCAGGAGGTCGAATCTCTGGGGAATATGCTGCCTCACTCACTGGCCTGTTTCCATCTGGCTCCTGGGTTTTTTTCTCCGCAGCCTGGTCTCCGGTCCTGGCTTCAGCTTTCTGCACGTGGCCCTGAGTCCCTTGGCCTTGAAGACTGAGCATGAGTTTAAAAAGTGAGACTTATTCCACCTAACCACTTTGCCTTCTGAGTTTGTCCTCATGAAAAGGATACAGAAAAGGTCACAGGCAGAACTCCGAAGGAAAACTCAGGCAAATAGAATGATAAGCTTCATGAATAGATATTGATTTCAGTCTATGTCCTAGGCAAGGTTATCTGTTAGTTTGGGAAAAACCTCAATTTTGATAACAGAGAATTGCACTCTGTATGCTTTTAAAAATGACTCACTGGGGATGACCTGCATTTGGATCCCCAGTGCCCCTATTTTTAAAAAATCCAGAAACAAAAACCAAGTCTGTAATCTCAGTGCTTGAGAGTCAGAGACAGGTAAACCCCTGGACCTCACTGGCCAATTGCCGAACTCCATTTTCAATGAGACACCCTGTCACAAATAAAAAGAAAGAAAGAGAAAGGGAGGGAGGGGGGGAAGAAGGGAGGGAGGGAGGGAAGAGGGAGGGGAGAGGGAGGGAGGGAGAGATAAGTAGAGAGAGAGAAACAGAGAGAGAAACAGAGAAGTAATTGAAGATACTTCACGTTTCACATTGACCTCTGGCATTCACAGGAGTGAGCATTTACCTACACACACACACACACACACACACACACACACACACACACACACATATGACTCCTTAGTCCCATGATTACTGGGCTTTAGTTATACTAGGAGAATCACATTCTTTGTATGATTTTTTCCCAGAACTTAGTCTTCATAGACATGATATTATGTTCAGAACACCCAAGAGCAGATAGGTGATTCTCATCAAATGGTAAAATGACCACAAAGATAATTGCATAGCCTACAGAAAAGTTAGAGAGAAAGGAAGATTTAAAAGCTATTTGCAATGCATACATTTTCCCTGTGAGAGTTTGTTGTAGCTGCCATAACAAAATACCACAGTCTAGATGTTTTAAACAACAGAAAAGTATTTTCTTACAGTTCTGGAGGCTTAAGTCCAAGATCAAGAGCTTTATAGGGTATTTCCCCACATGGGCTTCTTTCTGTAAATATATATCAGGGAAATGCAAATCAAAACAACACTGAGATTCTACCTCACACCAGTCAAAATGGCTAAGATCAAAAATTCAGGAACAGCAGATGCTGGTGAGGATGTGGAGAAAAAGGAGCACTCCTCCATTGCTGGCGGGATTCCAAGCTTGTACAAGCACTCTGGAAGTCAGTCTGGCAGTTCCTCAGAAAGTTGGACATAGTACTATCGGAGGATCCAGCAATACCTCTTCTGGGCTTATACCCAGAAGATGCTCCAACATTTAATAAGGACATATGTTCCACTATGTTCATAGCAGCCTTATTTATAATAGCCAGAAGGTGAAAAGAACCCAGATATCTCTCAACAGAGGAATCGATACAGAAAAATGTGGTACATTTACACAATGGAGTACTACTCAGCGATTAAATCAATGAATTTATGAAATTCTTAGGCAAACGTATGGAACTAAAAAAATATCCTGAGTGAGGTAACCCAATCACAAAGAACATACATGGTATATACTCACTGATAAGTGAATATTAGCCCAGAAGCTCAGAATACCTAAGATACAATTTGCAAAACCCAAGAAAATTAAGAAGAAGGAAAACCAGCATGTGGATACTTTATTCCTCCTTATAATAGGGAACAAAATACCCATGAAAGGAGTTACAGAGATAAAGTTTGGAGCTAAGACGAAAGGATGGACTATCCAGAGACTACCCCACCCCAGGACCCATCCCATAATTAGTCACCAAACCCAGACACTATTGCATAGGACAGCAAGAATTTGCTGAAGGGACCCTGATATAACTGTCTCGTATGAGGCTATGCCAGTGCCTGGCAAATACAGAAGTGGATGCTCACAGTCATCTATAGGATGGAAAAAAGGGATCCCAATGGAGAAGCTAGAGAAATTACTCAAGGAGCTGAAGAGGTCTGCAACCCTATAAGAGGAACAACAATGTGAACTAATTAGAATTCCCAGAGCTCATGTCTCTAGCTGAATATGTAGCAGAAGATGGCCTAGTCGGCCATCATTGGGAAGAGAGGCCCCTTGGTCTTGCAAACTTTATATGCCCCAGGACAGGGGAAGACCAGGGCCAAGAAGTGGGAGTGGGTGGGTAGGGGAGCAGGGCGGGGGGGGAGGGTATAGGGAACTTTTGGGATAACATTTGAAATGTAAATTAAGAAGATATCAAATAAATAAATAAATAAATAAATAAATAAATAAATAAATAGAAGCAAAAAGAAGGAAGACGAAAGTATGAATTCTTCAGTCCTACTTAGAAGGAGGAACAAAATAATCATGTGAGGTAGAGTGAGGAAGGGGATCTGGGAAGAAGAGAGGAGGGGGAGGGAAAAGCGGGCAAAATCAGATATGGGAGGAGACAGGGGAGAAATACATAGGGTTGGGAAATGAAAGAAGGTGTGCAGCAGTGGAACATAGGGACCTGGGATGGCCACTAGAAAGTCCCAGATACCAGAGACCCAAGAGGTTCCCACAACCCAACAGGGATGACATTAGCTGAAACACCAACAAATTGGAAATAGAACCTATAGAGACCATATGCAGAGATTAGGCACAGCCCCTGGTTGAAGGATGGAACCACCCACCCATCTCAAAAATATTAACCTGGAATTGCTCCTAACAGAAATGAAGGGACAAAGAGTGGAACAGAGACTAAAGGAAAGGCCATCCAGAGACTGCCCTACCCTAGGGATCCATCCCATCTGCAGACACCAAACCCAGACACTATTGCTGATGACAAGAAGCACTTGCTGACAGGAGCCTGGTATACCTGTCCCCTGAGAGGCTCTGCCTATACAGATTCAGATAAGGGATGCTCACAGCCAACCATCAGACTGAGCTTGGCACCGCAATGGAGGAGTTAGGGGTAGGACTGAAAGAGCTGAAGGGGTTTGCAACCCCATAGGAAGAACAACAATATTAACCAACCAGACCCCACAGAGCTCCCAGAGACTAAACCACCAAGCAAAGAAATTGAGATTGTTTTTTTTAAGGAAAAGCATCATACTGTGCTTTTAAAGTTGTTTTATAAAGATGTATCTACCTGAACTAGATTAAAATGAAGCCCTTGCCAGAGAGGACTCCTCCCTGTCATGAATCCCCTCCCCCCTAAACAATCCTGGTTTTGAACTTTTGCTGCACTCATCCTATTTCTTTTTCCTGGTATGGAAGATCCAGTTCTGGCCTGCAAGTAGAGTCTGGAGAGAGACTGGAACACTGCACAGACTGTTCATTGCTCGCACACTGGTCAGATGCTGAGACAGAAAAACCTGCGAAAGAGTGGATAGCTACAGTGCATGGAAGCAAAAGAAGAAAAACAATTTTAAAAAGGAAACAAAACATGACACACACAAAAATTGCATGATAAGACTTCATAACCATATTCACATAAAATAATATATTTTTATATCCCTAAATGACAGAGAGACCGCCCACCCAGTAGTATGTAAACAGTTCCTTCCAAGTGTAAGTCATTAAATAATATAGATATGATGTCACTGGGCTAAAGAAAACCAAAGCTTCAAACTGCAGATAGTAAACCTGACCTTAAAGCAGGCTTAATAAAAGATGGTTTGTGAACTCATAGGAAAGGCTCCCAGGAGGAGGCAGTGCTTGATCTAACAGAGCGAGACCAGACTGGCTCATTTTCCCGGCGGGTCAAGTGATAGGCTGGGAATTGAGTGGCATCCTGGTGTAGTAGCTCACTTCAGCTTCAGCAACGCACTTGAAAGTTATTCAGTAACAATTTTGTGGGCAAGATTAAGAAATAGCTGGCTTAAATAGATCCTGTTCTTGTGGGAAAGAAGGTCTGTAATATTTTGGCACAGGTTCTGTCTAGTCTTGGACCATGGCCAGGATAACATTTTATCAATACCTTAGTGATTTTTGTTTTTAGTTGTCAGTTTCCAGACAATTAAAAAAAAAAACAAAAAACCATAGTGTTTACCAAAATACTGGACTGAGATAGTGTGAGATAGTGACATGAATACTGAACCTAAAGAAGATACATGTTAATAGGAAAAAATATAAAATCCATACATACAAGTTAAAACAACAGAACTTGTGGTTTGTATGGAAAAAAAATAAGCAAAATGGGCCTGTGGTTTGGCTGTCAGCAAGCTCCAGATGAGTCACGCATCTTTGAACCCTGGGAAGTTAACAATCTTTTTTTATTGCACTGCTGAGCGTGTAGGACGAGGCCAACGTGAGCGATGCTCCTCCATTTTAATGTGCTGTGGTCAGTCTGAGTGTGCCTGAATACTGAGTTTGAGTTTGACCAAGTGGAAAAACGAAGCTCAGAGAGATGCTGCGAAGTCACATGGTACCACATAGGCAGCTGCATCTGTTAGGCCCACCACACTTCAAATAGAAAGCCCTGGACCTGGACCTGGACTGTTGACAAAGTGCTATCATCCCAGCACGCAGGAAGTTCAGGAGGGGGATCAAGGCTGAGTTTGAAGACAGCTTGCATGGCAAGGCAAGATTTTATCCCAAAGAACTACAATTTGTACTTTAAATTTGTCCAAAAGTTCTGCGTTCATGCTTGCCTAGGGTCCTCATTCCACACATCCCTTACAGTTTTATCTTTCCAGGTTTCTACCCCATGATGGCTCTCTCTGGTAAAAGATGTTATTCAGTCATTTAGCAAACACTTTATTATTAGTCACCTAAACTCTGACAAGTTTTCTAAGCGCTTTGAGCATCCGTGAACACGAGAACCATTATGTACCCGATGTTCTAGAGAAAGAGACAACAATAGATACTATAAGTGAGCCAATTTTATGGCATATTGAAAGTTGACACGTGTGATGGGGAAAGGGGAGAAAGAGAAGAGTAAAAAGGGACTTCCGGGTACTTGGGGAAAGAGGGATTAGCAACTGGAAGTGTTATGATCAATGCAAATCTCAAGAGAGGAAGCATTAAATAAAGCCTTCAAGGAGAGATGAGTTAATAACCCCTTCCCCATATGATAACAGCACCTGAGATGATCAACTTATCCAGGAAAGTAAGCTAATTTTAAATAAGACAGGGTTAGATCTTCCAGGCTACAGGTGGTCATTCCCATTGCTTCTGGACTTGTGTTGAGGCAGCACACCACATGGGAACGTGGGAAAGAGACGAACGTCTTCCCTCAAGAGTCCACATATGAGAAGCAGAAGAGGGTGAAGTTCCATTACCCACTTTGAAGACATGTTCCTAATGGCCTCCTATCAGGTCCCATATTTTCAAGATGCTCCCATCACCCAAAAACAACAACCAGAGGACCAAGCCTTGGCCACACACCGGCCTTCAGAAGATGCCCCAGAGGCAGACTAGAGCACAGCTGAAAGAGCTGCCCTCATGTGTAATCAGAGAAAAGCATTACAAGCAACAGCCCCGTGTGTTGTGTGCCAGGAAGGGAGGAAGAGTGGATAGTAGGAAATGAGTTCAGAAAGATAATTGGGCACAGAAGGGCTTCAGCTTCTCCTCTAATTACGATAGGAATCATCTGGAGTCTTGAATGGAGGCGGGATATGAGCTGACTTGCACTATGGAAAGATGGCTGTAGCCTCTGTGAGAAAGTTGGGTTCCAGAAGAGTTCGGTGGAGGCCAGCCTATGAGCAAGACAGGGTCGTGGCAGCAGTCCACATGATCAATGACGCAGCTCACCGCAACGAGACCAGAGTGGAGAAGGTGGGAAGCTAGAGCCAACAAGACTTCCTGGACATCTGGATGGGAGCGAGAACAAAGGAGCATTGAGGGTAATTAAGGTTCCCAGCCTGAGCGGTGAGGGCTGAAGCCACCACCATTAGTTGAAGTTTGAGTACAAAAGCCTCAGCTTCAGAGAGAAAGATAGAGAGTTGAGGTTGGGGCAGATCAAACTAGAGGTCTCTATTAGCCCTTCAAATGTAAAGGCCAAGTAGAGAAATGAAATGGAGCCCTAGATATAAATTTAGGCGTCTCTGGAATGTAGGTGGCATTTCAAATCATGCAAGTGAATAATAAAGCATCAAGGCAATGAACGCAGACAGACAAGGCTTTGCTATGTGACGTGACACCGTGATACTAGAAGAGAGTCAACAAAACAGAAAAGGGATCCCGACATGTCAGAAAACCACTTGCGCAATGCCACATAAGCCACGTAGAGAAAGTGCAAGGATGGAAGAGTGATCAACTGTCAGTCTTCTGAGAGGACAAGAACACTAAGCAGGGAGGGTTGACCACAACGCTTAGTGCCAGAGAAGTCATCTGTTACCTCACCAACAGTGGTCTCTGGATATGGTCAGAGACAAGGTCAAACTGGAATAGAAATAACTAGAAGTAATGAGATCCAAGGAAGGCTTTTAAGATAAGAGCAAATTACAGTTTCCAGGTCATGCTTGTTTATCGGATCAGGAGAACATGAATTTCAAATTGCTGGAGTAATGTCCTTCAGTGAATGGTAACTTGTGTAGTCTAGTGAGCAAGTGGGAAGACTGGTTACAGATAGAGGTGCAGCCGTTCACCTAGAGAAGCAAGTGAGAATCAGGGAGAAGGGATACTAAGATGTGCCAGCGATTAAGTAGTGTAGTACAGAGAGAGCTTGTTTGTTTTCTTCTTGGGTGTAACAACCAACTGATTCATTTACCAACCCATGATACAAATTCTCCCAATGTTAACACTGTCAGCCTCCCAGGAAAATGTTTCGTTTGCCTCCATGCCATGCCGAATCCTTGGCTTAGCATCCTGACCAGCTGTAGACAAGAAAAGAAATGCCCAAGAGACCTGATATAGCTGTCTCATGGGAGGCTATCCCAGTGCCTGGCAAACACGAAAGTGGTTGCTCACAGTCAGCTATTAGTTGGAACACAGGACTCCCAAGGAAGGAGCTAGAGAAAGTACCCAAGGAGATGAAGGGGTCTTCAACCCTATAGGTGGAAGAATAACATGAACTAACTAGTTCCCCCTGCGCTCATGTCTCTAGCTGCATATATGGAAGAAGATGGCCTGGTTGGCCATCATTGGGAGGAGAGGCCCCTTGGTCATACAGACTTTATATGCCCCAGTAAAGGGGAATGCCAGGGCCATTACGTGGGAGGAGGTGGGTAGGGGAGCAGGGCAGGGATGTGGGAGGGTAAGGGGAAATTTCTGGATAACATTTGAAATGTAAATGAAGAAAATATCTAATAAAGAGATAAAAAAAAAAAGAAATGCCCAAGACATATGGAGACTTTGGAAAAGAGACAATACATAGGAACAGCACTAGTTATATTTTAGTATTCTTGGCATTGTTTTTTTGTGAACTTTTAAAGTAGAGGTAGCACAGAAAAACCAGCTGAAAGGTAAGAGCTAAATTGCTAAAATCTTAACTCTTCAATGTGGACAAGTTAGCCTCTCCAACCCCATCTGCAATGTAGATATACATTTCTGGCCTCTGAAAGGAAGAAAAATTGAGCTTGTTCCCTGACTCTTAGAGGCCTAAAGATGCTAAGGCCTGGATGATATAAGGTTGCATGCACATGGGGGGAAACCATAAGGCAAAAAGTAGGGCTTGACCTCAGTAGAGGAGTAGCCAAGAATACAGGCTGAGGGAGCACTGCTCTGTTCTGAGCCCATTTCTGGTCTTGGCTGTTTGTCTTTTCAGCATCCCCTTCTCCAGTCCATGTTCCTGCTGTTCCCTTCTCAAAAAGGCATAGCCCCTTTACTTTTCTGTTCCTCATGCCTTGCCTCTACTTTCCCATGTTGCATTGTTAACATCCCAAGCCCATCACACCCTCACCACTCAGAGGATGATTTGCATAATGTTCGTACTACACAGCC
This sequence comes from Mus minutoides, assembly GCA_902729485.2. Lineage (NCBI taxonomy): Eukaryota > Metazoa > Chordata > Mammalia > Rodentia > Muridae > Mus > Mus minutoides. The sequence goes on along the minus strand of CACVCL010028917.1, from coordinate 76,583 downwards.
AGTGTAGAGAGAAATGGTGCCAGTCCCAAGACTGGAGACCCTGCGTTCCTCATCGGGACATACTGTGGTGCTATGCAGTCTGTCTTAATTGAGTCTTGGGAGTAGCTCAGGGTGCTCGAAGGGGTGTTTGTAATGTGAATTTTATGGAAGAGTAAATCTTGAAAATTACCTAAAGCTAGCTCAGTTGAATGAGTAGTTCTCACCATCAATTAGAAATGAAACTATTAATAAAGCTCCATGGCTTAATCTCTGTTCAATCCCATCAACATGGCATTCAGTTACCAATCTGCATCCATGCACACAGAAGAGGCAAGAGAGCTGATCACGAGTGTGAGGTCATTCAAAAGGCCTCAAGGCTTCGGAGATGCATCTCTACTTGCCTGACATTATGCTATTAATAATGAATATTTTTAGGTGGAAGATGTATGCCTCCAAGAGCTTGCAACCCCACCAATTCTCTTGAGAGGAGAGAGAGAGAGAGAGACATACACAGAAATACAGCCCAGTGATTAGACAGCAATCCCTTAGTGAGTTTCCATGTGATGATGTGACCACTAGCATTCAAGGATGGCAAGAAGATGTTGGCATCAAGAAGGAAAATGTGGGATGCTGCTGGGTTGTGAGATCCAAAGCCCACAAAGATTGGTGGGGAGGGGCAGTCAGAGAAGGTAAGGTAGAACCTTGTGAACAGGTATGGGGTTCCATGCCTGCAGACCCAGCACGAGGGAGGTTGAGGCAGGAGGATTGCTAAGATTTTAAGGGTAACATGACTATAGGACAAGACCTTTTCTCATTAAGGTTGAAGAGGGAGAAGGAGGAGGAGGATAATGTGGGTGAAAGGGGAAAAAGAGGAAAATTAAAAGAACTTTTTATTGAAGGCCTAAAAACAAACACAAAAGCTTCATCATTGAATTCCACAGCTGCAATTTACTGCGTAATTAGAAAAAGTATTCTACCATTTAAAAAAAAAAAGCCTTTGTAAAGTAAAGGAATGGAGAGCAAATCACCTCCTCTGGGTGTAAATATGGAGATTTTTTTCCAAACAATCAGGTTTACCTAAGTTCATAAATTCTTCAAAAACCATGATGTTCTAAACCTAGGTGAGTCGTTTTGGTGGAGAAATGAAAGAAAAACATTACTGCAAATAGACTCGCTCTGAACAGGGCTGCCCTCTGAAAAGGGGTGGGCTAGTCTTCATGGAGACCAGTGGTATTTTACACCAGCATGCTTAATGCTATCTCTCTCTCTCCTCAGGAAATCTCATGTATTCCTGTTATTTCTCCCAGTACTGTGTGAGCAATTCCTGCAGCCGGGCAGCTAGCTGGTGGAGGCCAGTGGATGCACGCGTCTCTGCCATTACGCCAAGGGCCTACTATACCAAATCGAGGCCAGAGGAAGAAAGGGAATAGCTCCTGGCTTCTTCATAGGGAAGGTTTCATATCACCAATCTTTTCTGTCCAAGAAGCAGCCCTTGGCAAAACTGCTACATAACAAGGTCATTCAACATGGACCTTGGAGGACAGGAACAAACATTCCTTCACTTAAAGTTGTGAATATCTGCTGTTGAGGTGTCCCAAAGATAAGGAAAGTGGGGAAGAAAAACTAACAGGGAAAGATCAGTTGAAAACACCTGGGGGAGTTGAGGTCAGCTCCATGGGTAAATTACAGCACCAACAGGAGAGCCTGACATCAGATCCTTACCATTCTCATAAAAAGGCAGCAATGGCAGTGCCTCTCTGTGATCCCAGGGCTAGGGAATGGGAACAGGAGAATTATGAGGGTTTGCAGACTAGCTGCTCTAACCAAAACTACCCACACAAGTTCAGTGAGAGACGTGGTGTTCTCAGGTGAGGAATGATAGAAGACATTCCAATGTCAACTGCTGGCTTCCACAGGTACCCACATGGATGTGTGTGCAAATGTGCATACACTGATAACCACACACAGAGTCACGTGCATGCACATGCATGCAGATGCACATGCACACTAAAGTATAATTAATAAGGAATGAAGGAAGCTCACTTCAAATTAGTAGCAAGGACAAAATCAGGACAATGTTTAAAACTATGAACTTTCAGATACAAGAGATTTTGGTTAATTGTTTCCACTTTCATGCTGAGGAAAATTTGGAACTCACATTCTGTTCATGAGTTTTAAAACCCCTGACATTACAACTGTGAACTATGAACTCTGTTTATATATATATATATATATATATATATATATATATGTATATATATATATATATATATATATATATATCACCATCCCATGCTAACACTGGCTACTCTCTGGTCTCACTGCCTCCATGTCCCCAAGCAGAGATGGCCCATCCCACGGTTCTCTTGCTGTGGATTTTGCTCACATTCTCAGCCCTTCGCCCCCTGTGATTAGCATTCCCAAATTCCTGTAACCAGGTAAAATCAAAACTCTAGAGGCAGCCGGCGCACACTTTTAATCCCAGCACTGGGGAGGCAGAGGCAGGCGGATTTCTGAGTTTGAGGCCAACCTGGTCTACAAAGTGAGTTCCAGGACAGCCAGGGCTATACAGAGAAACCCTGTCTTGGAAAACCAAAAAAAAAAAAAAAAAAAACTCTAGAGGCTTGCAATTTATCCGTCAGATTTATATCAGTAAATTCTCACTCCACAAAATGCCCACACAATGAACTCAGAGCCAATTGGTATTGATATAAGCTGCCCAGCTAGATAAGACAAATTGTCCTGCATTTATTCATCCCTTACAAAATATTCATAGCTACCTGTGACTATTTAAAGCCACATGGAATCTGGACCGTCTTCTTCAATCTTCCTTCCTTCTCTCCTGTCTCTCCTATTTCTCTCCTCTCTAAGACTCCCAGCCCACCTTCTTTGCCCGTTGCCCATTGATTGGTGCCTTGAAATCTTTATGCATTAGGGGAAGGTTCTGCCATATCTTCCAAACCAAAGGCTTATCTGTCTTGGAGTACCATCAAAGGTATTCATGCGCTTACCTACAGTAAACTGAGAAGTAGACAGTCGTCAGCTTTCTCACCCTCACAGGCACCTCTCAAAATGCCAGGCCTCTTCTTACCAGCCAGCCAAGCCAGCATTCTCCACTGAAATGCCAGCGCTTCCCCTCAGCCCTCCACCAAAACTCCCACGTCCTTGTCTTCGTTCTTCTCTCTCCATTCTAGTCACCCTTGGTGGATAATGCCCACGCTGCACTTGCCCAAATTCATACCAGAATTCCCATTCTCCACATCCCCAGGGTCAGTCACACTAAGTATCCCTCACTCAATAGACCAACTGTCCCCACATTTAACAACCCTAGAGAAAGAGATCATATCCATCCCAAAATATATTATTATGCAGCAGCATCTTCTAAGATAGCCCCTCTCAAACTCTTGATCTTATCTTATGTTTCAATGAGCTTCATATGTGTGTGTCTGTGAATTTCTCACATATGCTCACATGGTTTTATTTACATAGACTCGATGACGTTAAGTCTCCTGCCCCTCTAAGTCTCCTGCCCCTCTTATTATAAAGACTATTATCACAGCCTGACTGTATCTCTGGATCCCACATTTAGCCACGTCTAGGTAGTTATTCCCTCTGCTCCTAGATGTTCTTTCTCACTCTCACCCAAGTTCCAATTCACAATATTAAAACCTAGTATTTTCTGACTGGTGTACCCTGACTCGACTCTTTCCTTCCAGGTTCTCTTGCACTACAATTGAACCTTAACCTTATCTTCTGAAATAACAACCATGTAAACTATGATGCAGTGATAAACCATCCTGAATATCAACAGAAGTGCAGTTTTTGTTATAACACCTATGCTTTCTGAGTGGGCTGGTTCTGTCCTCCATGGTGCCTTTATATGAAGGGGAGGCAGCTCTGGCTGGAGCCTCATGATCTGCTCACGGAAGGAAAAGGACGCCAACACGACACAATGGCTTCCTAATCTGCTCCTATACTTTCTTCATCAAAGAAAACAAACTGCCAGCTAGAGAAAGTACCCAAGGAGCTGAAGGGTTCTTCAACCCTATAGGTGGAAGAATAACATGAACTAACTAGTACCCCCTGAGCTCATGTCTCTAGCTGCATATATAGAAGAGGATGGCCTAGTTGGCCATCACTGGGAAGAGAGGCCCCTTGGTCATGCAGACTTTATATGCCCCAGTACAGGGGAATGCNTAGGACTTTCTTGGATGTCAGCAGATTCTCACAAATCCGAGCAGCAAAGTGTAAAACATATGCCCTCAGCAACCTGCCAAAAACCAATAAAAGGAACCTGCAGAGAAGCCAAAGCTGAGAGCCGGGCAGCAGGCTGGGGCTGGAAGCCTCCATAAATTCCCATGGAGATGCACTTTCAGTGAGAGCCCGAGTAAACAGAACAGTTTTAAAGGATGAAACGATTCCTCATACGGCTGCACACCACACAGCTGAAAAACTTCAAGATGGCAGGTCACTGGGGCATTTTTAAATCCTGTCTGTGGGGGCCAAGAAAGGAGGACAAGTCAGTGGTTTTGTGATTAGGAAATGTACCTCCCTGTGGTTGAACTGGCCTTTCGTTAGAGGGTGGCAGGCTACCATGCCCTCAAGACATGGGGCATTTTGTATCCAGGTGCAAAACACTTCTGTTTGCTTGCAAAGAAGTTCACAGAATAGTAACCATGAAAAGCACACAGAAGACTAAAGTCCTCTTTATAAGGCAGCAAACTATAAATTATATTTTCAAATTAGCATGAGTCACATTGTCCCATCTAAATAGAATAACCTCCTGGCTTTGTATGCTGATTTTCCTCCTCCTCCTCCTCCTCCTCCTCCTCCTCCTCCAACTCCACAAACTCTTGGGAGACTTTCAAGTTGGTAGAAAGATTTAGATCCCAATACCCTAGAGACTAAAACATTTCCCAGCACTAACACAGTCGCACAGAGTTTGTGTTCCATCAAAACTCAGATTTCAACCCAGAGGGAATTGTAACTGAGCCCCTTTCTCCAGCAAAGCCGGGGACAGCATGCTCAGAACATTAAGCTTTCTGACGCTGCTCTTCATCCCTCAGAAATCCAATGCCCTGAGGCCTGGATCCAGGGCATCTTAGGTGGCTCTCTTCTGCACCACCTAGCTAGTGCCAATCCTCCAGATCCCTGCTTGCCCCTGGCCCAAAGGCAGCTCTCTCCTTACAGTGCCATAGCAACGGAAGGACTCTCAGCAAAGCAGGCTCCCAGCTCAGACTCTGAATGTATCTATCTTCTCCTCTTGCTGCATTTTTAATCCTGAAGTGGAAATTTGGCTTAATGAGTCCCCAAAGGGCAGCCTCTGCGGAGCTTACTAAATTCTAAGGAGATAATTAACCAGATAGGAAAAAGTTTTAATCTTGCAAATATAAAAAAGATTGATATTGTATTATGTGCAACTAAAATTGCACAAGCAAAGCACACCTCCCCAACATTCAATAAAATAAATTAAAGGTTACTTCCAAACTTAGAAATGAGTACCTGTGCTGGTCAGGGCTCTGGATCAGTCCTTGGGTATTTTTAATAACTGAAAGAGTAAATACAAAGATGTTCATTCATGCATGCATTTAGTCAATAAATATGTATTCAGTGGGGCCAGCCGCTGTTCTGGGCCACCAGCAACAGTAAGTTTGTAAGGTCCACAGGAAGTTGTGATTTGAATATTTGATATGATAAGGGATTATAACAACACATATGCATATCTATAATTTAGGGTCAAAACATAGCAGATTGTCATTCTTTCTTTTTCTTAGGTTTTTCTCCCTGACTCACAACTTCAAGAGGGTCACCAAGCAGACGTGCATTTTCTTGTTTCTTTTACTTTGTGTGTACTTTCTCATTCACTCATCTGTAAGAATCATATTTCTTCACAAAAGAGTTTGCTACATCTTCAGAGTTGAGTCACTTTTCCAAAGAAAGAGGGATTTTGATTGAAGATAAAAAGTGAGGGAAGTCAGTGCATTGCTGCAAAAGACCATTAGAGAAAACCAGGCAGTGTTTCGTCCTCTATAACATCTCTCAGAGCACTGGGGCATAAGGACTTCCAAACCGATGTTCAGCCTTTACACATTATACCATAAACCCCACAAAACTCTCTTAGAAAAAGCAGTCCCCCTTAATTTATACAAATGCTTTAATCACCCTATATATTTTATAACCTTATTGGATGTATTCTTTTGATTTGGCATGTGAGGGTTTTTTTTTTTTACCTACATGTACATGTGTGTCTTTGAAGGTCAGAAGAGGGCACTGGATCCCCTGGAACTAATGCTATAGGTTGTGTTGTACCTGGTGGAACTGAATCCAGATCCTTCCTCCCCAAGAGCAACAAGAACTCTTGACTGGTTGGCCATCTCTCCAGCTCCTGTCCTAAATGCTTATTTTGTCTTTATTTCCCTTCCTCCTTAACTGGTTCTCTTGGTGAACAGGACACAAGAGTAACCTAGGGTTAGAAACTTCCCTTCTTCTCATCTGTCTTGATTCCTATGTGACTTCTCAAGAGTATTGGTGGATCTACTTGCTGGTCCCTGAGCAGACCCCTGCTGATCATTGCCACTGTAGCAGCGCAGATCAATGACAAGCTGCCTTACAGGATGGGGACTCCAGATGGGAAAGTGAAGCATCCGAACATCTGGAATTTTCCTAGACTATAATTTCAACTGAACAAAGTATCCGAATGATTAGAAACGGAGTGTCTGTGCTCCGTCTTAGAGTGTTTTTATAATCTGTGTAGCGCAGCTGCAGGCAGAATCTTCATGAGAGACAGCAGCTTCGGTTTGGCTTCAGCCAAGAGGGAGATGTAAATTAACCCTGATTTGAGACAGTAGCATCCCTTCAGTTGTTCTGGGGTCTTCCATCATACTGGAATGGAAACAGAACTGGGGAGCGAGCACAAACAAGACAAGGGTCACCCCTTGAACCATGTCTATCCTGTTTCTCTATTCCTTAACATTGACTCTGTCTCTCTCTAACTCTATCTTGCACATATGTACACACACACACACACACACACACACACACACACACGCACGCACATTTCTAGAGATGTACTTTGTCAAATATCAAGAATGGCATATGATGTGATTAAACTTAGTGAAAACTTTCCACCACACAATTTACTAAACTACTTTTGAGCTGCTCAAGTAAAGCAGATCTTACTTTAGAATGTGTTAACGGGAACTATATTTACAGCTTTATTTTATCCACACCAAAAAAAAAAAAAAGCCACTCTAATGATAATGAGTATCCACACCAAAAAGCTCTTCTAAGAAGACCAAGTATCCTGTTCTAGAAGTCTGCTGGACTCCTATGTTCACAGCCTGAAACATGAACCCGTGAGTCTCATAACTGCATGCTGACCTGCGTCAGTGCTACGTGATATAGGGAGCCAGGTGCAGTCGCAGGGAAGTGAACTGCCAACACTAGGGAAATCAGATTGCAAATTAGAGCTAAGATTTAGAAAGCCCAGAAGGAAAACGCAGTCAAGAGTAAGCCAGGCACAGCGAACTGAGGCAGATGGCTATGCTGCTGAAGAGGGGGTCTGCAGAATGGGGCAAATGTCATGTGGGCAGCAGCTCCTGCCATTCCCAGCTCCTTGGCAACAAGCAGCTCTAGAGTCCCTTGTCTAAAACTTCTGGAGCATGAAGGGTTGGGAGTAAAGAGTTTTCAGCTCTCCATGCATGTGCCAACTTATATGGCTCTCTGAAGGAATGATGCTGAGGGAACAGAGACATTCACCAAATATGACGTAATGTATGAACCCACTTACCCAGCAGTGTTAAAATGCTAACATTGTGGATGGAAGGCCAATTACTGTTTGTCATGAGCTAGAAAGCAGGCAAGGGCCATGGTGGTGGGGGGAGGGCTAGCTAGAACTGTCACTAAGTAAGAGCATGAGGCTGTCTTTCATTGTGATGAAGGTAATGGTCCTACAAATAGAATTGGTGGCAAAACTGCACAGAACTTAACATACAGATGCAGGGAAACACAATAGAGATGGAATCCAGATGAGGTAAATGAGGTGTGTCAATTTCCTGGTCATGATACAGTACTATGGTCATGCAAATGTTAACCCAGAGGAAACTGGATGGAAGCCACAAGCTGTTTCTCTCTCTATCACTTCTGACAATTCCTTTGAGTCGACAATTCTTTATGAATATATGGAATCCTGGAAGTGCATTTGAGGTATGCTATTTAACATTAAACAGTGCCAACACACTCATGTTTCTCCAGCAAGGCATGAAACTATTCACACCAAGTGGACATGCAAACTGAAAACTGCCTCCTGCCAGCTTGGGTCATGTTTTGTGGCCACAGGTTTCAGGCACAGTCAGAATTTGCTACCAAATCAGCCGTAGTTTTCTCTTGCCTTTGGATTTCAGAAGTAAAGATAAAAACAGATAGTAAGCCCAGTGCTACTCTGGTCCCACAGATGAAAGCAACAGTGGGAATTCTTCATCTTCCAGTATTCCCCCTTAGTTTCACCTTGTTGTTTTGGAATAAATCTTAAGATATATGAAGTTCCTAAACTCTGAAATAACCTGAACATATGTGCAATCTGCAGGCGTTACTTTTACATTAATCCTGTCAAAATTAACATTTTATATTGCTGCATTTCCATTCCTTTTTACTAAAGTGTAAAACAGATATTTAATCCTGTCTGAAATATATGACCATGAAATATTGGGTTAAATAAATATAAACCATGAATATGTACAACTTTCAAAACTAAAGGAATAGTTGTCCAGAGTTCTTCAATGGATACTTCCTCAACTTTAATCAAATTCAATTTGTATAAATACTTTAATTTATATAAATACAAATTTAATAATGAACAGAAAGATGTTAATTTAGTCACTTTTGTCTAAGTCTTAAGTACTATTCTGTGCTATTCTCTGGACCATAAACAAAACTATCCTACTGAAACAGAGAGATAACTATGCACTCTCCTTTTTTATCTCCTTAGACCACCATTTGAGGGGCCTAGGATTAGAGAAAGCCCGTTAGTTACCTGGTCACAGTTACTGACCGTCAGACTTGCATACCTGTCTATCTGTGTATTCCGGGCTATGCCCCTGGCCTATCAGCTGTCTTCTGAGCCAGCAGTGCTTCCTCATCCCGGTGCTCTCTCACGTGTTCCTCCCTCGGTGTGGAAATCATTGTCCCCATCGCTATGTGGCTCCTGTAATTGTGTGTCCTGTCATTTCCTTTTAGAAATCTCTGGCATCCTCCACCACCCCCTTTCTCTAACATCACCTGGATGAGCACTTACCGAGGGTTTATCACACTGCCTCCCATTGCCTGTTCTTTAATGTGACATCTGAGCTGTTCCTGCTTCCCCAGGGCTTTGCAGTGTCTGGCTTAGGGTTGCTATTCAATTGATTAATGATAACATTTATTTGATTAATAGATAAACAAGTGATTACCTCTGCTGTCAAGATATCATACATGGTGTTAAGTGCAGGTCTAGGAATTTACTTAAGCCTTCAGTATTCTCCTTACTAGCATGAAAATGACAACATCCTGTTCCCTCATTTCTGTGAAGTCTGCTAGCACACATGACGTGATCATAACTGGGCTCAATATGTACAAAACACAAAGGCATAAAGGAGAGGCATACTTTAAAATTTCCCCAGTTCTAAAAATTCCTGAATAGAACAGCAATGGCTTGTGCTGTAAGAGCGAGAATTGACAAATGGGACCTCATAAAGTTGCAAAGCTTCTGTAAGGCAAAAGATACTGTCAACAAGACAAAAGGGTCACCAACCAATTGGGAAAGGATCTTTACCAATCCTAAATCTGATAGGGGACTGATTCCAATATATATAAAGAACTCAATAAGGTGGACACCAGAAAATCAAATATCCCCATTAAAAAGTGGGGCACAGAGTTAAACAAAGAATTCTCAACTGAGGAATACCGAATAGCTGAGAAGCACCTGAAAAAATGTTCAACATCCTTAATCATCAGGGAAATGTAAATCAAAACAACCCTGAGATTCCACCTCACACCAGTAAGAATGGCTAAGATCAAAAAATCAGGTGACAGCAGATGCTGGCGTGGATGTGGAGAAAGGGGCACACTCCTCCACTGTTGGTGGGACTGCAAGCTTGTTCAACCACTCTGGAAATCAGTCTGGCGGTTCCTCAGAAAATTGGACATAGTACTACCGGAAGATCCAGCAATACCTCTACTTGGCATATATCCAGAAGAGTTTCCATCTGGTTATAAGGACACATGTTCCACTATGTTCATAGCAGCCTTATTCATAATAGCCANCCAAGGAAGGAGCTAGAGAAAGTACCCAAGGAGCTGAAGGGGTCTTCAACCCTATAGGTGGAAGAATAACATGAACTAACTAGTTCCCCCTGCGCTCATGTCTCTAGCTGCATATATGGAAGAAGATGGCCTAGTTGGCCATCATTGGGAGGAGAGGCCCCTTGGTCATACAGACTCTATATGCCCCAGTACAGGGGAAGGCCAGGGCCATTACGTGGGAGGGGGTGGGTAGGGGAGCAGGGCGGGGATGCGGGAGGGTAAGAGGAAATTTCTGGATAACATTTGAAATGTAAATGAAGAAAATATCTAATAAAGAGAAGAAAAAAAAATTCCCCAGTTCTGCAACCCAAAGGATTTTTAGTAATGATAATATGCTCAGACCTCCCTCAGACAGAGTTCTGTAGCAGATTTAGTGTGCTCTGGGTGTCAATGTGAAGGTTGATCAGGCCCAAATAACCAATTAGATGGAGAGATTGGACAAGGGAAAGAAATTAGAGATGAACTGGGGACTTCAGTTACTGATTTTCGAAAACAAATAACATGAAAATAGGATTCCTTGCAGCACGTTCAGTTGTGTGGCCTTCAGAAAATTCACAGGAGAATATGTTATATCGAATCTTTAGAGATTAATATAGAATTTTGTAAGTCAATCAATAAGTAGGAAGCAGAGTTTTGACAGTTACAATGAAGGTCTAGAGCTAATTAGAGGGTTAGGATCAGAGTTCAGCCTTGGTAGAGCAGCCTTGAGAATCACAATTATTAAAGGGGAGAAAACAGAAAATTAGCAGAACACAGTAGTAGGATGCCAACTCCTGGCAGCCTTCCCCTACCAGCAGAGGGTATGAACTTAAGAGTGTATGCCTGGTGCTCTCTGGTCAGATTTCATGCAGATCTGCTATGTACTCCTTTTGAAATGGAAGTGCAGTTTTTTAAAGTATCCAAGTACTGATATTCACTTGACAAAGCTGAGAGAACCTCCTCTAACCCCGACATTGTGAAGCCCAAGAATGGAAATTGAAGAGACTCTTTGACCTTCGCCTTAGATGGAGTTGAATGTAATGGCACCCACAGTTACTGCAGTTATCTAAATGGCAGAAAGAAGAAAGACGAAGGATGAAGACAAGAAATGAAGGAGGAAGAATGGGAAGATCAGAGCTGTGATATCCAAAGAAACAGGGAACAGTTCTAAGGAAAAAGCGGTTTCTTAGGGAAAAAGTTGTTTCAATTATAGTCTCTTCATAATTTACAAAAAGGTGCTAACAGGAAGAGAGGAGGAACAAGCAACAGATGAAATGGAAGCAAGACTTTTACATAAAAAAAGAGAAAATAGAAATTGAAATGGTGCAATGAATTATATAATTCACGTTTTCTTGTTCCATTTGAAATTTTAAGAGACTTTGTTTGTCCTACATCTTGTGACAAAAAAAAAAAAAAATGTGTTCTGTTCTCCGAACTACTGGTAAATGGAATAGGAGGTGTCTCCTACTCTGTGAACTATTTCAGTTACTGTATTTTGTCCTTACTGCACAGCCCAGAATCCAATAAGACTCTGATTCAAGTCAAACACAACTCAAGCCTCTGGAGAAGGGAAGGGAAGAAGAAGGTTCATTCAAAGGAAAGGCAGGCAGTCCTGGTGCAAAAAAAGACCATGTTGGTTTGTATAGAGATGGCTCCATTGACCCAAGTGTTTAAATGATCAGCCATATGGGTGTGGTACCATTAGGAGGTGTGGCCTTGTTGGAGAAAGTGTGTCCTTGTGGAAGCAGGCTTTGTGGTCTCATATTCTCAAACTAAGGCTAGTGGGCAGTCTCCTTCTGCTGCCTGTGGATCAAGATTTCAAACTCAACTTCTTCTCCAGCACCATGTCTGCTTGCAAACCACCATGTTTCTTCCTATGATGATAATGGACTAAACTTCTGAAACTGAAAGCCAGCCCAAATTGTAATTATAATTTCCTTTATAAAAGTCGTGGTGATTATGGTGTGTCTTCACAGCCATAGAAACCCTAACTAAAAACAAAACTGTAGCCTAAACCACTGCTCAAAAGGCTCGATTTCCCACAAGACTCAAATCCAGTCTCAAGCCTTCTTAAACAATAACTGTTCAGGTAAAACGTGTTAGCCAGAAAGAAAAGTGCCCTGTCTTAGAGATTCGCGGCTGGGTGTTCGTCCCTTCTTAGAATTGGAAACAAAACACCCATGGAAGGAGTTACAGAGACAATACTCTGTTTGCTCTTTCCACTTCCAACTCACTTGGGAGACATCACTACCTAGAACTTTGGCCATCCCACGGAGTACAAACTGAGACATTTTGGAGGTTGAAGAAGCTAAGTATAACAAAGAAGGCTGCTGGTCTACAAAGAAAGGAAGTATTAAAGTGAAGACAGCAATGGCAAACATCACACACTTGCCCAATACAGCCTGCACACCTATAGGAATCTTGGGAAAAATCAAAGTCTAAAGTTCAATTGACCCTTGCCTACATATATGGAGGCTGACTTCAGTCTTCAAAGTCCCAGAAAGGAGCTTCGTGATTCATTCTGTTTCCTTTTCTGCTAGACACAGTAGCATTTTCCTTTGTTCTATTTTTAAGTACTTTTATTCCCCTCAATTCTCTCTCTTTCTCTCTCTCTGTGTGTGTGTGAGAGAGAGAGAGACAGACAGACAGACAGACAGACAGACAGACAGACAGACAGAAACAGAGAGACAGAGAGACAGAGAGACAGAGAGACAGAGGGAGAAAGACAGAGTGACAGAAAGAGACAAAGGGAGGGAGAGGGAGAGAGAGGAGAAAGAGGAGAGAGAGGCAACCCAGCAGTTTACTCCTTAGTAAATTGTTTTGCTACCTAGAAAGTCGTCTAGTTCTGTGCTTTGGCTCTGTTTGCTTTCACAGTTTCCCATTAAATGGTTCTATGCTTATTTTCATTCCTTATCGTAAAGGTATCTAAATTTTGTTGTGAATTTTCTCAAGATTAGAAATGCCTTGTTTTTATTTTTATTGATTATTTATTTCTATATTCATCATGGCCTCTTTATTTATTGTTTATTAAGCCTTAGCTATGCTCTCTCTTCTCCCTTCCCTGTCCTCTTCCTTAATCTTATGGCTTTGTCATTTTCACATTTATCTTAATTTTTTGTTTTTCTTTACTAACTTAAACAGTAACCAGTTCCCAGATGAGAATTTCACACATATTTCGCATCGGTTAATTCCACCTGGTTATTCCCATGTATATGTGAACCATATTTTTATTATCTGTCATCTCCCCTCTCTTTTGCCATCTTTCTTTTCCTGCCGTACCATATTCCCCAGTATTTCTGCCTTCCATTTTGCTCTCTAGTCTAGCTCCCCTTTAAAAGCCATATTGTTTTACCAGTCACATGGCTGGTGCCCTTTTGTTCCTCTTGACCTTTAATCATATTTACTCTTACGTATACATAGATACTTAGTAATTAAAGATCAGGTACTAAATAGGAAAGATATGCATATTATATTTTTTCTGGGTCTGGATTACTTTGCTTGATGTAATGTTTTCTGACTACATCCATTTTCTTGCAAGTTTCATAATTTGATTTTTCTTGATAGCTAGATAAAATTCCATTGTATATGTGAACCATATTTTTATTATTATCTGTCATCTGTTGTTGCATGCCTAGACTGATTCCTGTCTTCATTATTATGAAAAGGACAACAGTAGACAAGTATCTTGTGTGGTATGGACTCCTGCGGGCATGTGCTCAGGATGGTATAGCTGGGTCATAAAGTAGCGTGATCTTTAGGTTTTTTGAGATACCTGCATGCTGATTCCACAGTGGCTCCACTAGTTTTCACTTCAACCAACTGTAAATAAATGTTCTTCTCTCCACATCTTCATTTATTTGTTATTAATTCTTTTATTAGTGATGTTTTCTGTGAGTGGGATAAGACAGAATCTCTCAATATTCCCTTCTTTATCCTTCCCTCCAATTCCCTCTTTATCTAATTCTCCTGGTCTCTGTTCCCCTTTATCCCTTAATAAAGCTTTTTTATTTGTCCTTCCTTAAAAGACTCCCCATGCCCTGGTCCCTCACTAGCTATCTAACTCTATAATTATTCTAAATGAAATACACATATATTTTTTCTTTCTTTTTTATTTGTGAATAGTAATTCACAATGTAAAGAGGGAAAAAAGGCTGGAGAGATGACTCAGTGGCTAAAAGCTTGCCTTGCCTTTCCAGGTGACCTAAGCTTGATTTCCAGTACTCACATAGAGTAGCTCACAATGGCCTGTAACTCTAGCTCCAGGGGAATAGTTCTCAAACTGATCTCCTCTTTTTTATCATTACTGTTATATATGTGTGTAGGTATGTGTGTGTATATATATATATATATATATATATATATATATATATATATATATATATATATATGTGTGTGTGTGTGTGTGTGTGTGTGTATGTAAGCACAAATATTTAAATATAGGCTGCCAAGTCAGGTCTTGTGTGTGTATGGCTTCAGTGCTGACCACTTTGTTTTGGACAACATATTAGGTGATTCATCCTTGAGTGATGCTAACTCTCTGACTCTCAGCAATCATCAGTTGCCTGTAGTTCCTTGTCCAGGGGTGTGAACCCCATGAGATTTCTTCCCTTTTGCATCAACATGTCTATTAACATTGCCATTATTCAAATCATGTTTATGCACTCATTTCTATGAAAGGCTGTTTCACAGCAGACTTCCTAGTATTCTGGACTTTACATCTCTCATCCTCTTATTCCTGATGTTTCCAAGTCAGAGATGCCAGAACTCTGGTGTAGGTGTATCCTACATCGTTGTGTCCAGTTGTCACTTTCTGTGATGGTCTGCATTTGCAATACAGAGAAGCTTCTTTGATGAGAGATGGGAGCCACATATACCTGCTAGCATAAGGAGAAGATTTAGAATGTAGTAAGGAATTATGCTGATCTAATAAAGTGGCCATAGTAGATTCTCTTCTATGCTCCATGACCACACTATCCCTGGAAAGTCGGCTCGGTTTCTAGTCCTAGACATCTTTTCCCTCCAGTTGATTGGGCATAAGTCCAATAAGACATCCGTTGGCTGCCACCAACATGCGAGTACTAGTTACTGCACCTTTAATAGATATCTTCCCATGCTGTCCACTCTTGTGGTTCATAGGTAAGACTGGGTAAGACTATTGCTTGCTTCCTCCCCTTGGCAGCTTGTATAATAGTTTCTGCCTCTGTGGAAGCTAAATGTAAGGAGAAAGTGTGCGGTATATTCAATAACATTTTGTAGTTGGGTGGTTTGTTTCCTTGACTCTTTGTTTTTTGAGTTCTTTGTATATTCTTAGTATTAGTTCTCTGTGAGATATATAGTTGGCAAAGATTCTTTGCTGTTCTTTGGGGTTCTTCCTCCCTCCATTAGTTCTTTCTTTGGACCTAGAGAAGCTTCCATTCATACATCAAATATTTACTGAGCCAACTACTGGGTACCAGGTAATTGCTAGACAATAAGGAAACACTGTCCTATTCCCTGACCTCATAATACTTATAGTCTTATAGTGACATTGTTGTAAGATCCCTTCCTGAGTGATGAGAGATCTCATCTAAATTATTGCATAATAAAGGATACCTAGGGAGAGTCAAAGTTAAATAAGGCATGAATTATCAGGGATTGAATTCAGATGCAAATAGTAGAAGACAGAGAAGATTAGCTTAAATACATTAGCTGATGTTCTTACACATAAATGCTGTCCAAATGTAGACATGTCTGAGCTCAAAGTTCAAGGTCTTCTTAATTATTTTTCTATTGCCACGATAAGACACCATAGCCAAAGCAACTTATAGAAGAAAATGTTTATTGGGGCTCATGGCTCCAGAGGGTTAGAGTTCATATTCATCATGGTAGGGAACATGATAGCAGGCAAGCAGGCATGGCTCTGGAACAGTCACTCAGACCTTACATCCTGATCCATAGACATAAGGCATGGGGAAGGGAGAGGTGGGACTGGAAATGGTGTAAGCTTTTTAAATCATAGAGCCCAGCCTTGGTAACACAGTTCCTTGCAAACCAGGCCACGCCTCCTAATTCATCCCAAACAGTTCTAATAATTAGGATCCAATGATCTGAGCATATGACTCCATAGGGGCCATTCTCATTTTTAAAACCACAAAAGCTAACCTAACTAAGCTCACCAATGACCAGATTCCATGTGACCTCGCATCCAATGACCAGATTCCATGTGACCTCGAATCCAATGACCAGATTCCATGTGAACTCCCATTGTCTGTGCTATTCTAAGTCAATGAAATACACCCACAAAACAGTGTGTTCCAGCAATTATACCCAGCAATATGGACTGAAAAGGCAAAGGACAAAGTGTATAAAAAAAATCTACACAATAAAGAAAAGATGAATGATGGACAGAGAGATAAGCGTTCCCCCACAAAGCTCAGAAGTTAAGTCAGATTACTCACTGGGTCTTAATCTGGCTCACTATTCTGTCAGTAAAAGTTAGATGTGAACAAAATATATATCTCAAAAGAAAGACAGAGGGGAGAAAGACAACAGAAGATGGTGTATAGCAAGTTCTAGCTACAGCAATATGAGATTTTTAATGAGAAAAAGGATTTTAGGTTCCTGTCTAACAGCAAGCAGAATCCCCCATTAGACAGGCTTCTGGAAGCAGGAAGCCAAGATGGCCACCAAGAACCATGCACCAGTTGAGAAAGCTTTGAGCTAGGACAGTAAGAACAAAATAAGCAAGACACTTCCAGATTCCTGTCATCTCCTCAACTGCAGAGAAAGACTCACTCACAAGGTTGCTGGCTCTTTCCTCCTACACATCTGGCAAGCCAAGCTGATTACATAGCACACACACAATAAATATCTGTTAAATTTGTCATGAGGCATTTCCCACAGGCCCTAGTCTTGTTCTCCAAATCCTTCCCGTATCTCCAGCAGCCTTTATCAATTGACCAGGGACATGACAAGCAAGAAAACAAATCAGTCTTCCTCCTACGAAATCTGGGTTAACCAAGGATAGTTGAAATGCACAATGGAAATGGCAACAGTAGCCTCAATTCTCCTGCTACTCACTTAAGCCTTTCTTAAAGGGGGTAAGTAGGCCTGTCACTCATCTGGATAGCAAAACAACAACAACAACAACAACAACAACAACAACAACAAACACTCCTCGGGAAACATGCTCTCATTGGAAATTAAAGAAACAGTGTTAAGTCGACCTAAAAACATTTGACACAATTATCCCTTTGTTATTGCCCACTCTTACCTGCTTGAGAGTTTTTCCTACAAGATGGTCCCTCCCCTTGGTCACCCCTCACTCCCACCTACAATGTGTCCTCGCATTGTTCTGTCATAAGCACTGCCTTCCTTCTACTTCTACACTAGACTCTGTGTGCCTCATCTGAATTTACTTAATAACAATTACAAGGACTGGGGAGCTAAGAGAAGGAAAGAATGATATTTTGATAATAATGTAGACTAAAGATGGATGGATACTGTATGAGACAACTGTAAGTGAAATGGAAAAAGATCTATGTAAAGAGCCGTCTTTTCCATGTGGAATTTCTTCTGTGGAATGGGAGTGGGTGTTTATGTATGTCTTAAGAGAAAGCAAGACATAAGAGTTCATTATCTTTAAGAAAACTAACTTTTCATTCATTCTGGACTTAATAATTTTTTTTGAAAGTGATTCTCTTGTGTCTGGTGACTGCTCTGTACCAAATGGAATACCTACACCTACCCCTCCAGGTCTTAGGAATTACAGGAGAGAAGATGGAAGCAATGTAAGAGCCAAAAGAAACTGACTGGAGTCAGATAGAATTCTGACTTTCAGCCATGTCATGATTATTGTCCTTTTGAACCCACAGCCCCTGCACAAGATCTACACAGGATCGAACCCATCAACATTCTATCAGGAAAGGGAAAGAGATCAAGATCCACCCTCCTTCTGAAGATTTGTAGGCAGATAACAGTTTGTAGGGGACACAGAGACAGAGACAGAGGCTAAGACTGAGAGGTGTAACCACTAGTAGTAAGGTGTGCATTGTCTATAATCAAACTCTCACTCAGGTTCCATCCCTGGTGAAACTTAGGGAGTTACATACCAAGAACAGAATGCATAGTAGAAAGAGGGATGGCTGGAAAGAGTAAGAGGATCCGTTGAAGTGGAGATGGGGCAGAAGAGGGCAGCAGGAGTCAGTTTGATTGAAATGTATTATATACCTTTATGAAAATGTCATAATAAAATCCATTATAGATAATTAATATATGGTAATAAAACATTCAAAGAAGAAAGTGATTCTCTTGGAAATCTACAAAATCAGAAATGTTGAACAGAAAATTGATTCTACTGTTTCATTAAGAACCTGCTAGGTACACTAATGTACTATTTTATTAAAAGTATTCCATGTGTACTCATTAAGCACTTATTGTGTATATTTATGCAGTGTTGCTTAGATAAGCAAATCTTACATATCCCTTATCTAATAGGATAATAAAGATGTTCTTCACAGTACAGAGAATAATCTATGCTAGTCTGACCTGTGATTTTGAATGAGTTAGTTTATTGAGTATATATCAGGCAAAAGTAAACTAACAAATAGCAAGTAGCAGACAGACCGAAAAATATCATAGAAATGAGAATTTACAGCATCCAGCAAAGCCAGCAGGAGTAGCCTTATTGAGAGACAAAGAAAACCTCAAATCAGGTCATTAGTAATTAATAATAATAATGGCAATATGAAGATGCAGACAATTAGTTCCAGCTCATGCAGAGATCTGCTGGTGCCACGTCCTCAGCCAGTGCTGAGGTCTATGGTCAGTACTCTTGGGGATTTGAAAAGGCGTGAATTGTACTGTTAATGTGCTGAGAACAGGACGTCCTCTTTCCAGATCACTTCAGAGGGCCAGCTCTCTGCTTTCTTACTCTGACTGTTTCCTTCTGTATCATTTCCTAAGGATGGTCTCAAAACCAAACCTTTGCTTCTCTTCCAAGTTGTAGCTCCTGGTTTTCTCTTTCTAGGACCCCCAGAAGGGTCTTTTCTGAACCTTTTGGGTCTTTTACTGTACACCTACCTAGCCTTGACTCTACTTAGGCATTTGTTAAAATGCTTGTAGTTGAGCATGCCCAAACATGAAGTTTTACCTTCCTTACATCTTCCTTCCTTTCTTTTTGATTTTGTTTTGCTTGTGGGTTTGTTTTCTTTGTTTGTGTGGTTGGTTGGTTGGTTGGTTGGTTGGTTGGTTGGTTCTTGACACGGGATCACATGTGACCCAGGCTGACCTTGAACATGTCATGATGATCTTGAATTTATGAAATGATAAGATTACAGGTTTGCCCTACCACTATTACAGATAATATAAAGCTGGGCATTGAATCCAGGGCCTCATGTGTAGTAGGCAAGCATGCCACCAGCTGAGATAGATAGATACTCTTCCACAGTACATACTTCCACCAAAAATTATTTCATATTCTTGATATTCCTGGACCACAAAATTCAAAGTACTAGCCATTGTATTTAACACTTAATACCTTAGATATTTCAGACATTTGGTCTACAAAGGTATCACTTTTTTGCTTTTCTAGGTTTTGTTTGAATTAAACACCAATAACAACCTCACAGCATAAGCAAGAAACGATGTTTAGAAGGCCTGCATCAAGAACGCCATTCTGGAAGTGAGTTGGACAAATTACAAAAAAAATCCAATAAATAAATAAATAACTCAGATGGACAGGGATGCCTTTGATGAAAAATTCCTCAGGGTGAAAACAGCAAGGACTCACATGCAAATAAACAAACCAGGCTTAATTAAGGTCCCTGTCAGTATTGTGTCCCTGGGAGCTCTTACTCCAACTTCATTCTACAGCAAAATGACCCCAAGTGTCTGGTCTCATTTTCTTGTAATTTCTCGTAGCTGTTCTCTTGAGAAACAAACTGTTTTTCCAATCTGTTTACCTTCCCACGGTCTGAACCACTGATGACCAAAAGTCTGACTGTTTTTACTGCTCTCAGCGATGCTGTTTCAAGCTTCTGCTCAGTGACCTAGACTTTGACAACAGCCACCTTTTTCCTATTCATCAACCTCTAAAACAGCAGCTCATCCTCTCTAGGCACCCCAAGCTACCCAATATCCTGTTCATTACCAAATAATGCTTGAACATAGCTCTGCCCTTCTGACCCCACTGTCTCAAACTAATAGCTCAGAGCATTTCTTATACAAACATCCTTCATAGGTATTAAAATATCTCTTGTGAAACTATTTACCCCTTTCTTAGCTGTCTGGATTTACACAACTATCTCAGGTTGTATGTTTAAGCAGTTTTCGGTGGTTTTCTAGAAGGACACTCAGTGACAAGATCCTATGCATGTCATTTTATATTTGGAAAGAGAGTTGTTCATGCTCTAATTACATTATAAAGGAGGCGGCTTCATTAACCAAAGTGGCAGAACAAAAGCATCTAATACTTATTTCACCTCGACATTCCATAGAGCTAAATGACTCTTCCTAGTCAAGAATGGCTCCCAGTAATATCGCTACAGTGAACTTTATCACTATTTGCAAGTTACATGATTTAGACATTTACTAATTTATATCTCCCCCAAACCACTAGAAACATCATGAGAGAGAGAAAAATTGTCTTTCTTCACTATTCAAATAGTGCCTAGAAAATTACCCCACAACTAGTAAGCACTCAGTACCACATGTCTGAATGGATGATTCCCACTCACCGCCACAGCAAATTCTGTAAAACATAAGTGAGATAACACAAAAGATATTTAGCATATTCTAGGGGTAATTTCTTTCTTTCTTGATTTCTTCGGTAACCCAGTTATCATTTAGTGCCATGCTGTTTGGTCTACATGAGTGTCGTTTTAATTAAGGTTTCTATTATCAACACCATAACTATGAGCATTTTAAGGTGGAAAGGTTTCTTCCAGCTTTCAGGTCATGTGCCATCATTGAAGAAAGTCAGGGCAGGAACTCAAGGCAAGAAAGAACCTGAAACAGAGGCCATGGGGGGGGGGGGTGCCTCTGTACTGACTGGCTTACCCAGCCTGATTTCTTATAAACACTGGAACGACCAGCCCAGGGGTGGCCTCACCTACAACGGACTTTCCCCTTCTCCCACATCAATCACTAATTTAAAAAAATGCCCTATAGACCAACTAAGAATCTGTCTTCCTATATGAATCTACCCTGTGTCAAGTTGACATAAAAACTGGCCAGTGCAAAATCAACATAATTCCTAACTGCATTCTAAATATCTGCCCTTATTCCTATAGTTAAGTGTACTCACTCTTCAAGAGAATTTCCCTCTGCAACAAACAGAACAGAAAACCACAACCAATCGAAATGCAGAGTGGTAGAGTCCATTCCCAGTGGATACATCTACAAATCAATTCCTACACCTAAGGTTCAGAGAACATGGCAGAAGGAGTAGGATTATAAGAGCCAGAGAATCTGCGAGTTTGCTATGAGATTGTGACTTGTACTGATGTTTGAATCTAAATACATAAAGTCTAATCGACCTGATTGCCTAAACATAACCTGATCAAAAACAACACCAGGAGACATGCCAAAGTAGAAAGGGTCAGGATGCCCCAAGCCTACACAAAGAACTACAAGCAACTAAGAAATGCTCAGAATGAAAAACTACCTCTCCCCAGAAGGGAACACACCAACTGGTTATCTAATACCAAATTTCAGCTCTAAAAACATACATACAAGCAACATGTACCTATTCCTGAACACAACACAATCTGTTGTGTTCAGGAATAGATAGATGATAGATAGATAGATAGATAGATAGATAGATAGATAGATAGATAGATAGATAGATAGATAGATTCACTGCATATATACACATGTAACAATAATTAATAAAAAAGAAATTATGAATTTGAAAGAGCAGGGAGGGATATATGGAATGGTTTAGAAGGAGAAGAGAGAAAGTGAAAAATGTTGTAGTTACAGTATAACCTCAAAATTTTTTTTTTGTGGTTCTACATGAGAGAGGTTTATTGTACAGGTATAGGGGGGCGGCGAAGCGGGTAGAAGGACAGAGAAGAGGATAAAGAGAGAAAGGGGGAGAGAAGAAAGAGAAGAGAGGAGGGGTGATCCCCTATTTTATACGGAAAATGATGTCATACCAGTGAGGGTGGGAACTGAGCCAAGTGGATTGTGGGATTGAGGGTCGTTGTCCTGGCAACGCAGGTCAAGGGTCACATAGTTAGTCTGGGGCTTGGTGTGTCCTGGTAATAACATTAACATTAACCAATGGTGATGAGGGAATAAGGGCGTTGTGTTTCCTAAACTACTCCCTGCTGCTTAAGGGCTTTGTCACTTTTCAGGGTATATCTGGTCTTCACCATCGGAATCCATTTGGTAATCTTCAGAATCAGGATCTTCTATGGGCAGTGATTCTTTGGGGGGGGGGCGGTTGGTTTTTTGAGTCAGGGTTTCTCTGTATAGCCCTGGCTGTCCTGGAACTCACTCTGTAGATCAGACTGGCCTCGAACTCAGAAATTTGCCTACCCCTGCCTCCCGAGTGCTGGGATTAAAGGCGTGCACCACCAAGCCCAGCTCAATAGACAGTGATTCCTTTGTGGGCAGCGGCTGGTAATCCTGTAGCAGGAGCTGATTAACAGTTTGGTTAGAAATGTTTTGCACTTGTTGCTGAAGGAATATAGGGACGAGATTAATAAGACAAGGGACGACTGAGACATATTTTCTCTGGATGTGGATAGTACTTACTGGAGAACTGGTCTGAGTTTTGCAGTAGAGCTTACCAGCAACTCCTGTTTCCCACCTGGGATCCCATGGGTCTTGAATGTAGAAAAAGAGTGTCTTGTGGAACGGATAAAAGAAGTGATTAATCCGTGTCCCTAGCATGTGTATCTCACAAGGCCAGTATGGGCAGCCCCCATACTCGTCTGGCCATTTTCTGCAATAATCTTTTGTCTATAGCCTCAAATTTTTAAGGTAATAATTTTTAAATTATATAAAATTTGTCAATACAACAAATTTGCCTACTTTCTGTGATTGCGATTGCTGTTGATAATCCAGGAGTATTCCATTGTGGTCAGATAGAATACAGAAAGTTATTTCAATCTTTCTGTATTTGCTAATAGTTTAATTGTATCCTAACATATAGCAGATTTTTTTAGAGATTTCCAAGGGCTAATAAGAGAAATAGCATTTTCTTTATTGTTTGAGTGGAATGTTATGTAAATATATGTTAGGTCCATTTGATTTCTGATGTCATTAAACTCCAGTTCTCTTTTTATTTGGACAATTTTCCTATTGATGAGAGTAGAGTATTGGAGTCACCATCACTGTTAGGGTTAATCTGTTGTTTTACATCTAGTAGCA
This sequence comes from Mus minutoides, assembly GCA_902729485.2. NCBI lineage: Eukaryota > Metazoa > Chordata > Mammalia > Rodentia > Muridae > Mus > Mus minutoides. Next base: position 52,928 of record CACVCL010028917.1, on the reverse strand, counting down.
TGTGTTTCATGAAACTAGGTCCTCCTGTGTTTGGAGACTCTGTGTTGAGAATTGCAATATCCTATTAGTAGACTTGTTCTTAAATACATAAGTAGGGCTCTTGCCTATGTCTTTTGACCAGTATTGGCTATAAGTCTATTTTGTCAGATGTAACATGAGCTACACCCACTTGTTTCCTAGATCCATTTGCTTAGAATACTGTTTTTCATTCTTGTTCCTTATGGTGAGGTCTACATTTGATACTGAAACACATTTTCTGGAATCAACAAGAAGATGGATCCTGTTTTCTATCTACTCTGCTAGACTATATACTTTTATTATGAAATTGAGACTATTCATATTCTGAGTTATTATTGAAAGTTCTGTCTTGATTCCTGACATTTTGTTGATTTTTGCGGTGTTTCCTTAGACCTCTTAATGAACTGGTCTGATGTTCTTTATCTCTTTTGGCTCCTTAAATGTATTTATTCTTCTCTTCAGTCCAGAGAATTTCTTCCATTTCAGCCCAGAATTTGTTCTCTTTAGAGCTGGCTTAGTGATCATAAACTACTTTAGTGTATTTTTAATCATCAAATATTGTATTTTTCCTTCAATACTTTATTGGGCTTAATAGTTTTAGTTGACAAAAAATAATCTTTCAGAATTTAGAATTCATCTTTCTAGACATTTCTGGCCTTAAGTGTTTCTACCAGATAGAAAGGTGTTGCTCTAATTGGCTACGTGTGCAATTGACTTGATTACCCTCTCTTGTAGATTTCAGTACCTTTTCTTCACTTTGAGTTTCTGGTGATTTATTTACAGTATGTCGCTGGAAGTTTCTTTTTTGGTCCAATCTATCTGGTTTTCTGTAGACCTCTTGTCCCTGAATTGTCTTCTGTCTCTAGGATTGGGGATTTTTTTTTCCTCTCTGATTTAATTGGAAATATTCTCCATGCCTTATCGTTGTATTGTTTTTCTGCTTTATTCACAGTTTAAAGGCTGAACCTTTTCATGATGTAGAAAAGAGACCTTTCTATAGGCCTCTTTTGAAGTGTTCAATTTATTATTGAGTGATCCAATTCTCTACTTTGTCTTCCAGCCCTAAACCTCATTTCCCCAACATGATCCTTCCTGTGGTTGAGGCTTTACATTCAGGTTTTATCTGTTCTTGAGTTTTTCATTTTGAGCATTATTTCATTTGGGGTTTTCTTCCGTGATTCTCTTTTCATGTCCTGACTTTACCTCCTCATTTCACACAGCTCATGGTGTGTGTGCTCCTGGAGTACATACAGGTCTTCATTGAGATGCTTGAGCATATTTATAATCATCCTTCTAAACTTTTTATCCAGAAGTTCTTCCAGGTCATTCTAATGAAGGGCTCAGTTTTATTGGGTTAGTAACTGCGTGTGGATGCTGTCTTATTTTTTCCATGCTATTTTTGTTTCTTCATGGGGACTTGTGAATCTTATTAGCTGAGCCTTTCTTTTTATTCAAATCACCTTTTCTCTTTCAGTGAGTCTGTGATCCCAGAGGCGCATGGCAGCCTATAGAATGTTGAGATGTTGGCACCTAGTGACATAGGAACAGTAGAATGAGGAGATAAGTAGCCTATGGTATGGAACCGAGTGAGCTTAGCAACTTAAACCTTAACTTTACTTTACCTTCCAGTATTATTTTATTATTCATATCATCATACTAAGTAACTTCAAGTCTTTGTGTAACTATTGGTGATGAAATATATATATATATATATATATATATATATATATATATATATATATATGAAACTAACAAATTGGATTTGGGAAATGGCCATTTAATTTCAACATTTCTTGTTTTGTTAAAAAGCACTGTTCCAAGGTATTGGAAATAAAATGTAAAACTAATTTTATCATCAACTGCCAAATTCTTAAAAGATTCTGATGACTTGAAACAATAGTAAGCTGACAGCTTGGAACATCAAAGGACCCATTTCTAGAGAAGAAAGGTAGAAACCAAACTAAGGCTTCGATAGGATCTTTATAGTAGTCTCCTGAGAGAGCATCTTTAGAAAATAAGAACAAGACATATTTTCTTATTTCTGGTGGTTATAATGTATTTCTGGCTATTGCAGTCATCAAAATCAACATGTGTGTGCTTGCATATTTGTAAGCAACATGTATGCAGCCATCACTACAAAAATCAAAAACATCTCTTTGTTTTGGGTATATTTTATTAATTCTTAGAGAATCCATACAGTGAACTTAATCATATTCAACTCCCTACTCCTCTTCCTAATTCCTCCGGGATTGATCCTTACCTCCCCCTTCCAATGTCATTTATTTATTTCCTTTAATAACACACCAAGAAGTCTAATTTGTGCTGCTCAGGTGCCCATAGGTGTGAAGCCACCCAGTGGAGTATGACTGACCTACCAGTGGCCCCACCTCTTGCACTGATTTGTCCTGAGGAAGTAGGCATACCTGCAAAATGTCTTGGATGGCTCAATTCTGTCATTGGAAACTCACAGCTTAAGTTGAGTTCTCTCTCTCTCTCTCTCTCTCTCTCTCTCTCTCTCTCTCTCTCTCCCTCTCTCTTATTCTTGCTTTCTCTTTTATTGTCACTCTCTTGTTGTCACTTTCTTTCTGTGTGTGCATGTGTGATCACATGTGTGTGCATGTGTACACGTGTATATGTATGTGTATATGTGTGTGCACTTACCTGTGCCTGTGTCTGAGGGTGTATGTATGTGAGTATGTGTATGCATGAGTGCATGTGCGCACGCATGAAGCCCAGATATGAGATGTCTTTCTCAATTGCTCTTCATCATATTTTTTGAGATCCAGTCTCTCACTGAACCTGGACTTACAAATACAGCTGTGCTGGCAGACCAGCAAGCTACCAGGATTGTCCTGTCTCCACCTCTCCTACTCTGAGCTCACAGGCTTTTCCCCCTACATGATTTCTAAGGGATGAAACACAGGCCCTCATGTTTGTACAGCAACCACTTTACAAACTGAGGCCTCTCTCCAGCCCATCTTTAGCTGAGTGCATTCCTGTCATTCGTGCTGGTAGTCAGCCTTACTTGACTTCTGGTATTACTTGCAGCAGACACTGAAGAAACATTTCAGTGAGCTAGAATCATCATCTGTGACCAATCAAGTCTCACTGGACACGGTCGCTGCTCAGCAGAACTCTTACTTGTTGCACAGAAATGTCACACCTGTCAGACAGCTTGCACATTTTCCAAGGACCTGCTAAGTTCTGTTTTCTCCCTGTCTATAAATACAACATATGTTAGCTACATTCACTGACAACCTTCAACACTGTTTTTCTCTGGTCAAGCTGTTCCTTCAGTTGTCAAGTACAAGCATTTCTCTTTAGCCTTCAAAGAATTCCCAACCACGATCAGAGCTCAAGGATCATGGCAGAACATGTTGATAGCATGTTGATAGCATGTCTATCAACATACCTGCAGCACTTGATAAGCTGCTTCCACACACTGCCTGCCACTCTCCCCATCTTTCCAGAGCGTGGAATACTGAAGAAATGTACCTACACTCCACAAATAAAAACATATGAAATCACAAAGATAGAGGAGGCAATGTTTGAATAAAGTTGCTTTTTTGTTGTCCAGTGAATCTGAGCAAATAATTTTGCAATGTCTCATACATTCACCCCTTAGGTGGCTCCCTTCCACGTACCTGTTTGCAGGGATGCTCTGAACAGAGGCTGCCCAGAGCCTGGAAATGTCCTCGTAGGGATTTGCTTCAAAATGATCAAAGCCACACAAAGTAAGAGCAAGAACAGCCAACAACACTCTACTTAGGACTAAATACAGAACAGGAAATATTGAAAGTTGCCAGTTAAAAGAACATTAACTGAGAAAATGCCTCCATAAGATTGCGATGCATGTTGATCTAGAGAGCATTTCCTTAATTAGTAATTGATGTGAGAAGGCCCAGCTCATCATAGGTGGTGCCATCCCTGCGCTGGTGGTCCTATGTTCTAAAAGAAACCAAGCTGAGCAAGTAATGGAGAGCAAGCCAGTTAGTAGCATTCCTCTGTGACCTCTGCTCCTGCCTCCAAGTTCCTGCTCTGCTTGAGTTCCTGCCCTGACTTCCTTTAATGAAGCACAGTAAATGATGTGGAAGCTTAAGCCTAATAAACTCTTTCCTCCCCAATTGGCCATGGTGTTTCATCATAACACTAGAAATCGTAACTAAAACTGTACTGAAGAAAAATTGTGAGGTTGGAGTGAGGAAAATTTCAGTTGAGTAAAACTGGTACCCTTAGTATTCAAAACTGTGGACCCTGAATGTGAAGTTAAGTGGGGTTCTTTTGAGTGGGTTTTGAGAGATCTTAATAGAATAGTTACTCAGTCTGGGTGTGTTCCATGCCCAAAACAATCAGGTTAGCAACAACAGCAAGGAAGGGACTTATCCCAAGACCAACGTAAAATGGGATCTAAGAAGGATAGTTTCCAGTTTTCACAGAAAACATCAAAAGCTCTTTGATAAAGGTCTCTTGTTTAGAGTCTGCTGAAATTCAGGTTGCCAACACATCCACAGTAGTGGTGATATGTCCTGATCCTGACCTGGAATAAACAGGACTGAAGTTTAAACCCTTCACCTGTCAGAATATACTCAGGCACCAAAAAGATAAGGGAAATGAAAACCATTATCTATAGGCTAACTTCACTTGGGATAAAATCTAGATGAATAATGATTTTAACAACAATAACAAAAAACTTGTTGATCAACATAGCTGACAAGAGCATACACTGAGGAGGACAAATCTTTGCTGGCACACCTGCCTGGCTCACTTCACTTGGGATAAAGTCTAAATGAGTAATTAATGATTTTAACAAAAACCTTGTTGATCAACATAACTGACAAGAACATACACTGAGTCCTCGGAAGAGGACAAATCTTCGCTGGCACACCTGCCTCACAGTCTCTATAAAGTCTTTTCTTCCATTTTGCTACAACTATCTAAATCAGAATGAGGAATATTGATGCAAGAGAATGACAGGGCCTATCTAGATTCCCAAGGACCTCATATTTGGCTAGTCCTGAAGCCACACACTCATGGCCTGTCCCTGCCTGGCAAGGGAGTGGAATGAGGCTGCAAACTACTAAAGACAGCATGGTTGGCTCAGGACTCAGCAGCACCTCAGAATCTCAGGGTTCACCATCACCTCAGATTCTCAGGTTTCATTTTCACCTTAAGATACATTGTTATGAGTGGGGAACAGCAGATCATGTGGTATGATGGAAAAGTAACTGAGTTTGTGACTATTCAAATGCCCCTATTCCCCTTCTTGTGCTTATAAGTGTGCACATCTCAGCGAGTCTCCTTAGATCCCTGCTCTTGGGTTCTCATTTACTAACAAAGATAAGAACAAGCTGACATTCTGGGTTTCTTTGAGGCTAGATAAAGTCATATGTAAAACTATTTCGCAAACAATGAACACTATTCACATGCAATAAATGGTCGGTAACTAGTCGTTAAAATATAAGACTTTGTGGGCCAACAAGATGGCTCGGAGGATAAAGAAGACTGCTGACACACCAGACTACCTGAGCTCAGTCCCTGGGAACCATCTGGAAGAAGAAAAGAGCGGAATCCTGCAAGTTGTCCTCTGACCTCTGCTCTTACGCTGTGGCATGTGAATCCACAGGTATACATATACCAAAACACGTAGCATTATTTTAACTACATATTTCATGATCACAGTATGTCAGTTAATAAGCCTACTCTCGGAGAATTATGTTAACTGAGTTTTCAAAAGAAATCAGTTAAACATGGATTCTTGTCCAAAAGTGGTTCAACACAATGTTTACTCTCTTGACATGGTGGCATTTGTCTTGAGGCTTGGTGTACATTGGAGTCATAAAATACTGTCAAGATTCTGAAGCTGCATTGATTGATCCATGGTCACCTTTTTCCTTGACTGCGTGAGAAGAGAGAGCATAGACACAATGATACCAGGGTCTGGAGGAGCCATCTCCCCCAGCCACACTGAACAGGAGGAGCCTTCTCTTGGCTTTCTCTGGAGAAAGAAGTGAATGGCACAGATGGGGTAAACCCAGTCACTTCTCTGATGAGATTGGCATTGGAACACTCCCAGTCTGAGGGTCAATAAATCCAGCACTCTGCCCCAGTTCTGTTCAGAATCCATGAACTGTATTGATATCCAGGAATCACCCCACGAATCAGACGACACTGATCTCAGTCAGACAGGGATGGTTTATTCAATGCACACCCTAAGACTGATCCATCAGGGTCATAGCTTAGAGTTTGGGGGCTAAGACTATGGCCTGGAACATTTCTCAGGGCCAGCTTATAAGGAAAAAAAAAAACAAACTGAGCTCATGTGCAGGTTCAGGAAGGGCTGCCCAGTGGTCGGCTCTGACTCAAGCTATTTGGGCTAGCTAAACAGAACAGTTCTAACTGACCTTTTTTCTATTTAGTCCTAAGTGGAACTCACAGTTGTCAAATTTGTCAAGAGTGACAAATCTCAGAATATAACAGAGTATGTGGTCAGCATGACCCTACTCTGTGTCAATGACTGGCAGGCATATTACAGCAACAATATGAAATAGCTGGCAGGCATGGAACAAAATGCCTATAGCTACAACAGGGGAGAATAGACCTCAACACAGAATACTTAAAACTAAAATTTCACATATATAGAACATGTGATCTTTCTACCAGTGTATGAAGATTTTACAATAGCACCTATTATTATTCAGGTCACACAGAGAATGATAGCATGGTGTAGCCCCTTCCTTGTAATAATACAAATAACCTAGAAATAAATATACATCACTACACTACCAACCAAGGAGACACCACACATGCAGCATTGAATGTTGTTTCCAAGTGGTGGAAATAAATTCATTTTGTCCCTAAGACATTTAGAGAAACTGTTGTGTGTAGGCTCTGAGTCTTACCCCCGACCCCTGTTCCTAAATGTGACTATACCCGACAGTTTTATCAAAGAAATGTGAGCTCCTACCACTTCAAATAGTCCTCCAAAGGAAGACCTTTGGCAAAACCAAATTAATATCAACCAAATATTATAAAGGAATAAACGTATTTTGTGATATCCAAATTGTCCATAAAATTGATTTCTGCCCTTTCCCTTTAGAAGATTGCTGGCTATTGCACCGCATCAAAACAAAGAAATTTAGAAAATAAGAGCTGAATGTAAAAGAAGACCATTTCGTTTTTCTTGGCTACAGATCAAATCAAGTACTTTTCACGTGCTAAGTCAGACCTCTGCCTAAGACCCATATTCCCAGCCCAAGAAGAGACCTCACCAAACGATAGCAAAGGTGAGTTCCAAGCAAAATGGAAAATGTGTAGGAAAGAACTTACAGCGCCACTAGAAGATTCTGGAAACCTCAACCAGAAACCTAAAAAAAAGTCAAGTTGATGACAAAAACAAAAGTTTACACAAGAAATTCACTGGATGGTAAATATTCACAACATCAAATCAATGGACACTATAAATATAATCTTACCTATAAAGTAATGTTGCAAGATTTTAGAAAACTGTGAATGAGGGAAAGAGAGGGAGTGAGTGAGAGAGCGAGGAGGTATGAAAAGCAAGTCTTCCATGCTGCACAGTTAATAAATACTTAAAATGTGCCGAGCATGGTGGCGCGCGCCTTTAATCCCAGCATTTGGGAGGCAGAGGCAGGGGGATTTCTGAGTTCGAGGCCAGCCTGGTCTACAAAGTGAGTGCTAGGACAGCCAGGGCTATACAGAGAAACCCTGTCCCAAAAAACAAACAAACAAACAAAAAAGTGAAACACAGTAAAACAGTCTCATAGGAATACTGTTAGGGATGTGTAAGTTGAAGCAGTAACTTAAAAGCCAAAGTGGCTACATTTGAGAAGGAAAAATCAGGATGTTGAGAAGGGCAAACTGGCCTGCCAGTTTATTTGACTTACAATACAATGTGCACTAAGAGCTCTCATAAAGGGGCCAGTGAGATGGCTCTGTGGGTGTAGTGGTTTAAACGAGAATGCCTGCCACCACCCTCCCCATAGGCTTATATTTGTGTGCTCAGCCCTTGGTTGTTGGATTGTTTGGAAGAATTAGGAGATGTGGCCTTCTTATAGGGAGTGCATCACTAGGGATAAATTTTAAGGTTTCAAAAGCATAGGCCAGGCCTAATGCATCTCTCAACCTGCTGCCTCTGGATCAGGATATAAAGTTCAAAGTTACTGCTCTAGCACTTAACATGCCTGCTCCCTTGTTCCCTGCATCAAGACAGAGGTCTGTCTCAAAACATAAGCCAGCCCCATTTAAGTGGTTTTCTTTTATAAGAGTTACCTTGCTTGTGGTGCCTCCTTACAGCAATAAAACAGTGACTAAGACAGGGAATACAGACATTTTCTGCCAAGTCTGATGACCTGAGATTTATCCCCCAAATCCACGTGATAGAAGGAAAGAACCAACAACTCTAGCACACACACACACACACACACACACACACACACATACACAACAGCACAAGCATGACCACATACACACATATACCTGCAAAAATAAATAAATAAATATATATATATATATATATATATATATATATATATATATATATATATATATATATATATATATATATATATATATATATATATATATATATTTTTAAACCTTTGATAACTATACCTTAAGGAGACAATGAAGTGGCCAGAGAGATGGAGCCATAGTCCAAGAACAAGTTTTGTTCTTGTAGAAGGCCTAGGTTTGGTTCCCAGCATCCACATGCTAGCCCACAGCCATCCATAACTCCAATTCCAGGACATGTGCCCTGCCTTTTCTGATCTCCACAGACAGTGGGCCCACAGCAGGTACACATAAATGTATGCAGTGAAAACACTCAAACACATGACAATAAATATTCTCGTAAGTTAATGAAAAAGGACATAAAATAGTGACATTTGCCTCACTCTGAGAAGAAACTACATAGAGCTATCATTCTTCCTTCTGAGCCTAAGTAGGCTGGGCCCTTACCCTAAACCATCTTTACAAAACCTTGATCTGCAGAAGGTTCCAGAATACTGGACCTGACCTAAAAATACTGCAACTTCTTTTCGTGCTTTTCTTCGGTTGTGTCTGAGAAGCAGCATGTAGGTTTCTATGACTTTATTGTGCATTACATGATCATTTTGATTAAATGACTGTGCAGTATTACAAGACTGGCAGTGACAAATTCTGCATCTATCTCCTCGAGTTTCATGTGTTCTTTGGATTAAAAGTCATCACTCTCCGTTGCCTGATAAGCAAGTCACACAGCTTCTGGGTTTATACAGTCAACCGTGAGGGAAATGGCATGCATACCAGTCAGGAACTCCCAACAGAAGATACGTGAAAGATGTGCGGATTCCCCAGAGTATTTGGGAAACGAAAGGAAGCATCCCCTGTGGCTGCTTCTTCATCAAGCTTTTGTTGCTCTATAGATGGGTAGACACATTCTTCTGTCTTTGGACATGTGACTGTTTCACTTCAGAAAAGATAATAAACAACAATTGTACTGTCTCTGAGCAGGAACAGTCTCTGTCCAGACAGCAGCTATAGTAGGTACTACATATAGACATGCAACCCTAAAACTGAAGCACCAGCTTTTACTTAGCAAACATCATTAGGTATGGAGCATGGAAATGGCTCAGCAGCTTAGAGCATAGCTGCCTCTTTTGCAGAGGACTGAAATTCAGTTCCAGGTCAGCTAGCTTACCATGCCCTGTAACTGCACCTCCAGAGGAATCACCACTCTCTTCTGGCCTCCTTGGCATGCTACACTCCTATGCTACCTGTATAGAGATACACACACACACACACACACACACACACACACACACACACACACACAAGTAATTTAAAATAAAACTAAAAACAAAAGAGCTATCTTTTTCCTATCACAGATGTCAACTACCATAGCAGACATAAATCCACCCCACTGAACGCTTTGGAAACAGAGAAACAGAGTTCCTGATGTATTCTCATGGTTACTAGGGAAACAGCACTATGCACAAATCACACAAAAAGACACAAACTTCCAGATCATGTTTCCTAGCTTATAAAATAAGTGGAATCATGTATTGTGTATTTGAAAGGCTTTTTAAAGATAACTGCTTATCTAATGCCAAGAGACAGGCCCAGACTTCCTCTGAAACCAACCCAGTTCTCTAGATCAGAGGGACTTAGGAAGGCCTTCTCTCTGTGGCTCCGAGACTTGTATCCTGTAATCTTTATATTTCCTTTGGAGCCATAAAAAAAGTGCAACCTCATTTCCTGTAGCCCTTAATTATCTTTATCCAGTTTAGTTTTGGTGCCAGTCCTCTGGTCCCCTGACCTTAGTTTCTGGGACTTCTCCAGTCAGTCTGGCCCCACTTTTGCTCTGCATGTGTTGCACAGTGCATTGAGAGGGAGCTTTGAATCAGAAAAACCATGTTGCATCTACACTAACTGACTATGACTTGGGCAAATAAGTCTCTTCTAGTCTCCTAATCCAGAAAGAATTAGAAATAGCATTTCCCTCTTTTGTGATGAATATAGGGCGATGCTGGTACCTAGAGGGAAACAGATAGGATGAAAGACCTGCTGTGTTGCTGCTGCAGAAGCCAAGTTTAAGTGTCTAGCAATCTGCCTGTGCACTGAAAGACCTAGCCTCAGTCTCAGCTGACTCTTTCACACATGCTCTGACTTCCACAGAGCAACATTGTAACCCTGGACCAGCCTGTAGAGATTTTGTGGTTCGTGGGTCTCTGTCCCTTCTTCACAGACCTCTCCTGGGTGCAAAGGGGACCTCTGCTAAAACTATAGTTTCTTAGTGTTCTGCGACTATCCAGATCTGTACAAGAGCAAGACATGGAAGAAAAGCAAAAGGTGTTATGCAAATGCTTCAGAAGAGAGAAGGAGGAAGAGTCTGGAGGGGAAGGGAGGGGAGGGGAGGGGAGAGGAGGGGAGGGGCAGACAAGAAAGGGATAGTCTTCTAGAGGCAGTTGCTGATATAACTGTTGAAATTGGGCATACCATTTCAGCCTATCCTTTATCAATAGAGTCATAATGTGAATATAAGTATGAAATTTAAATTATTTTTTTTCCTTTTTTAAAATTATCTTTAATCTTTTTTTGCAGTCTAATCATCATGCCCCCTCCAAGTTCACCCTCTGGACAGTTCCTCATCCCCTTCCTCCCTCCCTTCCTCACCCCCCACTCTCCAAAAGGATGTTGCTACCCTGTCCCACCCCACCAAACCTCCCCACTCCCTGAGGCATCAAGTCTCTCTAGAGTTAGGTGCATCTTCTCTCACTGAGGCCAGACCAGGCAGTCCTCTGACCAGCTAGTATAGGCTGCCTGGTTGGTGGCTCAGTGTCTGAGAAATCTTGGAGTTCCAGGCTGCTGATCTTCCTATGGGGATGTGGATAAGTTTTAGAGAAAGTGTTCAGTAGGGGTGTCTTCACATGCATGCATGTGTGCGCGTGCACACACACACACACACACACACACACACACACACACGATTAAACAAAAGGTTTTTTTATTTGTGAGAAGGCATGTTAAAGGGTGGACATGTATGCAAGTGTATGTGTTCAAATGTTCACACATGGAAGCCTGGGGAAGACCTTGGGTGCCATTGTTTATTGTCCCCTTTATTCTTTAGAGGCAGGGTCTTTCAAAGAATCTGGGGTCATGAATGGGCTGGCCATCCAGCCTTTATGGTCCTCTTCCTCCAATGCTCTTCCTCCCACTATTAAGATTACAGGCTTTGGCTCCCACCCACTCAGAGGAGAAGTAGAGGGGGAAAGGGAAAGGAAAAGGATTGTGGGAGGGTGCCATACCCACTCCAGTAGTTACTCTGCATGACAGGCCCAAAAGCTTGGATGCAGTCCCGAGGTAAAAAGTTCATGGAAACTTAGTCTCCTGGAACCGTGGCATCCTGTAAAGCGAATGCTCCAAACCTGTCCTTGCTTTGGTGAGTGAACGGATCTGTGTGCTTTCCTTCAATATTGTTTTATTATAAGTGCCTCTAAGGATTGATTTGGACCTATAGCTAAGTTAGATTAGCCTCCACCAGTGTTCCAATGTCCTAGGCAGTCCTTGAGCCGACCCTGGGCTTGGAATTCAGTAGGAATGTTACCTATTCAGTAACATTCAAAATTACCTCTAGTATTATGGGAGAGACAGTGAAAGAAATCAGGCATTAAAATTTACTTGAATAGAGCTAGAAATCTCAGGGCTAGTCTACATAGTAAATACTTAGAAAAATAGCTGAGTCACTCCCATACACAGGAATTTACCATGGCCTAGGAAGAAGGTGGGTTATGGTTTTAGGAGGAACTGAAGTATTATTCATGAAAGGGTTAGTAGACCTGAATTCCCCTGGTGCATGTTTTTCACTAGGCCCAGAGGAATAGCATTATCAGGTATTTACTAAAGGACCTCTGGTGGAGGGTTTAACAATAGACTAGAATCGGAACTATGGCAAGGGCATGAAGCCCTCGTCCTGGCTTCTAAGATTAAGCTGACCTTAGGTAGGGCTGCTTTTGATCCCAGTTGTTAACATTGATTTTTACCTCAATTGGTTCCTGATAGTTTTTTGTATACATTCCTCTTTTTTTGTGTAAAAGTCACTTATAAGACTGCCTGCTTTGTGACAAATTACATTCAGGTACAACACTCCCTTGTGTCCCTGTCTGTCTGTTACTCTTCACCAACTCCCTGCCTACCCGTACTGGGACCCTTGATTTCTCCCATGGATTGAGGGGGGCCGACTGAGGCCAGTCTGAGACAGGAGGGGATGACAGGGAGGGGTCAGTACTCAGTTTGTAAGGTGAATAAGAAAAATAATTAATTATTTTTTTAATTAATTAATTAATTAAAAGATTTCAGGCTTTGAACAGAGACCTGGAACTTGCATACCAAGTGTTCTCAGCCCCTGAAATGTCCATCGCTCCACAATTCAGAATGATTATATGCAAAAGTTACAAAGGGAAAAATTTATACCTAATAAATATACAATTAAAATTGAAATAGTATCAGGAAAAGCTAAATTCTAAAGTCAAAAGCTAGGAATGACAAGAAGGGATGTTTCATTTCAACTTAAAGCAGCGAGAATGAGGAAGGCGAGCCCCCTAAGGAAAAGCTGCCATTTCCTTAACAGACATTTGAATGAGGACCGGGTGGCGCCTTCTCTCTGAGCTCACCTTCCTCTGGAGACTGGCCCTTGTACAGAAAGCATGCATCTACACAGTCCCTTCCAAACTGAACAGCAGGGATTCCAAGGACATTTTACTCTTCAGCAGATTGCTGGAATTTAGGGTAAATATCACCAGATGTAGCATTTCAACTCCAAAAAAACTTCATACAAGTTTAGTCACAGGCAACTTTTCATAGAGCACAGATATCAAGGCAAAACCATTATGCTAGGAGCATGTCAGCAAACCTTATGAGATAGCATACATCGGCAAAGGCTTGAATTCCTATCTACAACTGGAAGTGACCACCTTGAATTTGGAAGGCCAATGTTAAGGAGACTAATTTTTAGCATTTTAACATTGACGATTTATGTTTCTCAAATATACAAAATGACAGACTGCTTCAAAACATACTACTTGTTTCATTGTTCAAAACAATATTCTTAAGATTTTTAAAAATTAGACTTTTTTCATTCAAAAAAGTCAGTGGTTCCGATAGCATTCAGTGACTTATTATTACTGCTATATGCTTAGAACTAAATGACCAGTGTGTTAGTCAGGGGCCTCTACAACAGTGTTTCTCAACCTGTGGGTCATGACTCCTTTGAGGGGATTGAATGACCCTTTCACAGGGGTCACCTAAGACCATGAGAAAGCATGGATATTTACATTATGATTCATAAGAAGCAAACTTACAGTTCTGAAGTAGCAACAAGAATAATTTTATGGCTGCGGGTGTTACCACAAAATGAGAAACTGTATTAAAGGGTGGCAGCCTTAGGAAGGTTTTGAACTACTGCTCTGGAGGGATAGACCCTAGAGCGAGGATATATCATAAAAGGGATGTATTAGATAGGATGATTCCAGTTGGCTGTCTGCAGCACACTGGAGATACTGAGAAACCACTAGCTGTCTGTTCCACACAGTTGAATGCCTCAGCAGCCCTAATATCGTGATTAAAAACCTGAAGGATTCCAGAAGAGCCATCGATCTTCAGTCCATGGAGGGAGGCCAAAGAAGATGGGCTCCAGTGTCCAGAAAGAATGGCAGCAGAGGCAGCCACAGAGTAGATGCAGTGACCAGCATGCAAAAGGAAGGACAAAAGAAAAGAAGCAAACCTTCTCCTCCAGTCTCCCAATATGTGGGCCTGGACAAGAAGGTAGGGCTCCAAGGGAAGAGCTTGCCCTCCCAGTTAGCTCTTCAGGAAACACTCTTACACACCTCCCCCAGATGCAAGGTCTTTTAGTTGATTCAAATCTAGTCAAGTTAGTAACCAGAATTAATCATCCCTAGCAAGCATTCAACTTGTGGAAGATGCCATAAGTACAAAAACAATTTAACTCAAGGTTTAGGAAACCAATGTGCATTCTAAAATATAATGTGTTAGATTTCTGGAACTGTGAAATCCTTTCTAGATTGATTACTTTTTACATAGTTCTCAGAGCTATTGGTGCTATTCACATTCCTCTTCCAGCTATCAGAGCAACTACATTTCTATCTATAAAAGTGTTACAGGTTCTGAGACCTTAGCACAACTGACACCATGTTAGAGGCAGTGAGCGCATTTGGGCCCCAGAACCTGGAGAAATGGGAAGAAAGACTAATGTGTCTCAAACGTAGTCCACAGTTCCAGGATCTAGTAAAGCCCCTAAACATTCTAACGCTTTGGCTTCTGTGGCTTCCCTTCTCCGAAACTGCTCTTTCTACCCAAAGTGTGTCAACCAGGATGCGATTTTAGTACATAAAGGGCAAAGAACTGTAAGGCTCAGGGCTGCATGATTTGGGTAAGTTTCCCGTGCAGTCACTCACTGGCTAGCAATACAGACAGGAGTATCTGTGTTCTCTGATAGAATTACCTTGCAACAAGAGCAACTACACTTACAAAATAAATAGTTTAAAATTAAATATAAACAATATAAAGATACAAGTATGTTGATATACATGCATACATGGGTACACACAAAAGTAGGTGTGTGTTTGTGTGTGTGTGTGTGTGTGTGTGTGTGTGTGTGTGTTTACTTTGGGTCTTGGCAATGATTATTGGGTCACAAGATTTTCTCAAAGCTACACATTCTTAACAAAAATATTCATCTGTCTCTAGTAACTATACAATCAGTGTTTTTAGTGTCCAGGCTGCTATAGTCTGGGACGCCCTCAAACTGAACTGATTTGGACACATAACTTTGTGGGGAAGATGAAAGGTGGGGAATAAGACTCTGTAAATAAAGTCATATTTTTAAATGAGTATGCCTTTATGACTTTTCTTGAGGAGAAATCAACAAATGTCTGCTTAGATTGGACACCAATGACAGACCAGAGAAATTATTCCACTCCCACCTACCTTAGTGGAGCAGTCAGTTAATTGGGGTTACTTTCAGGAGCATGAACTATTTGAGAGCAGCTACACTATTGAAAAATCTGTTCCAACCCTGGTAATGAATCATGGAAGCTGAATCGCTGGAGATGCCTATCCCACTAGCTAGGATCAGAATCTCTCCTGTCTCCGGAAATCCCCAGTAACTATTGTTGCTCACATAATCTTGAGGAGATGCCTTGTGAGTCTTCTAAGTTTCAGGAGCTTCCTGAGACTTTAGCATTGTTTTGTTTTGTTTTGTTTTGTTTTGTTTTGTTTTGTTTTGTTTTGTTTTGTTTACTTCTTATGCCTGTATGTTTCATTCAGTTCTGGAGAGTGTGTTTATCAATGTGTGCTTGTGTGTGTGTGTGTGTGTGTGTGTGTGTGTGTGTGTATGTGTGTGTGTGTGTGTGTGTGTGAGAGAGAGAGAGAGAGAGAGAGAGAGAGAGAGAAGGCCTGAGCTTGATGTCATCTGTCTTCAGTTACATATATATACATATATGTGTGTGTGTGTATATATATATATAGATAGATAGATATAGATATATAGATAGATAGATAGATAGATAGATAGATAGATAGATAGATGATAGATAGATAGATAGATAGATAGATAGATAGATAGATGTGTAGGTGTCTCTGTGTGTGTGTGTGTGTGTGTGTGTGTGTGTGTGTGTGTGTGTGTTTGTGTGTATCCACACTTAGTTTTTGAGGCATAGTGTTTCACTGAACCTGAAGCTCACTGTTGTGGCTAGACTGGGGCGACTTGTCCAGCAAGTGCCTAGGATCTGTCTCTGCCCCTTGATTCTGGGGTTATAGGCATCCACCAAGTTTTTCCATAAGTACTGGGGATTTGATCTCAAGTACTTCTGCTTTCACAGCAAGTACCCACTGAGCCAGCTCCAATCATACTCTCCAGGGTCTACTTTTTTTCTAGGTATATTAAATAAAGTACTTCCTTGTAGCTGTTAGGCAACTAGTGATGAGAAATATAGGTTTTGATATTTAGAGAGGACTAGACAACAAGATCCACACTCTAGTTTTCAGAGATAATTTTTCTAAATACTCACTTCCATGGACAAATCAGTCACCAAGCCAAGAAGAGTCACTTACCACTGTCTTTCCAGACACAAGGACAATAACCTCCAGCAAGCCTTGTTTAGATTCAAGAGAGAAAACTAAGATACAGGGAAAGTAATGGAGAAATACTCCCCTTTCAGCCATAGCAATAGTTTAAACTAGCAAAGGAGGAAAACGTGGTATAACATGTATCATTTACGTTTCCTTCAAGCTTTGCCCTGAAGCACTGAGGGACAGAAAGGGGCTGTTGCCCTCTCTCCCAGTTCAGACTGAGATAAGAGATGAGCTACTCCAATCCCCGACCACGGTGTGAGCCCCTCAGTGCAACAGGCTGGGAGCGCTTGATGAGTCCTCCCTCCTAAATCACCACTGCTAGCCAGATGGTACTTGGCGAAGTCACTGAGAGTCTGATCTGACAGAATGGGGAGCCGATGCTTGTCAACTGCCCATCCCAAAGGATTCTAGAGAAAACTGCAGGTCCTCAAAGGGAAGAGGCCATTACAATTTCCTCTCAGATCAAAAAGCATCCTGTAGAACCAGAAAGGATACAGATTACACCAAGCCACCTTCATCCCCAAGGCTGTAAGAGCCCAAGCAACATGGGGTCACATTGGGTACATCCTTGGCCTGTGTATTGCCGTACTGAGTCAATAAGGTCTTGAGGATGCTGAAAGGTTCCAGCAAGGCACTAAGAATGCTGGCTGTCTATGTGCTGGGAAGAAAAAGAGGGGAGAAGAAAACCCTGATGATGGGGTAGAATATTTTCTAAATGGAAGACTGAAATTCTTAGACTTGGTGAACCTCATAGGACATTGAACTCTTTCTTTCTTGTTAATTAGTAAAGAGGGATTCTAGCGGATAGCCAGTGAGTTTGGATGTAATAAAGAAGCTGGGTTTCTACTGTACATTCTAATTGTGAGGAGATTGTACTTTTGAGCTCCGACCCTTAGTTTTGCTTACTCACAAAATTCTTGATGCAAATTACTTATTAGCTCCACCTTCATAATGGCTCCCTATGCTGAGACTGTAGGAATGAAGTAAAATTAACCAAGGAAAAAAAAAAAGGAGTGAATCCATACACAAGAACTGTACATAGTTTATGATACAGTTGCCTTGGGTATGTATCTACACAAACATCTAAATTCAGAAGATGATGCAAGGGATGCAAACTAGGGTTCTTCTGTTTCTATTTGCACCTTGAAAAGCATCTGGGCAGACCTTGAATTCTAACTCTTGTCTTCCCTGCAGGCTGGCTAGTCCTTATTTACATATCACCAGTCCCACATAGACTGGATTTTCTTATTCCATGGCCATAATGGTTCTTTTGTCAGGGCCCTTCCTTATTGTATCTGCTCTCAAATTTACTCCAAGTCTCCTTAGGCACACTCTATTTAATGAATTTGCATGGAAACTACTGCCTCAAATCTGCACCTTCACTCTCTGCCTGCCGGATTTATTATCCTGGCCTGGCCTTGCAGCATTTGCCTGAGATGCTCTCTTTGTAGCTTGAATGTTTTCTATCCTGCACTGTGTATGAAAGGATGGAGAATGAAGGCTGCTCTCCCCGAGGCTCAGGATGAAGTTGCTATGAGATCCAGTGCAATATGATTAAATACCCTACACCCCACACTTTATAGGTTTACCACTAAACCAGCTAATATCTCAGACAGAGCAGCCTTCCCACACCGTTTCCCTGGATTTATGCTTCTGTGTACATTTTTGACAGCAGTAACTTTTACATTTATTACTTGCTGCTCTGGATGAATGGCTTGGGTCTTGAGCATTTATTATTATTATTATCCTTTTGAATGTCTTAAACTTTTGTAGTTACATGGGTACATTGCCTTCAGTGAATCAAATTAGAGTTGAGAAGTTAAGGAAGTTATATTTAATGAAATTGTAGAAAAGTGTTGCTTAGGGACATTTCGTACTCTAATAATTTAGATTTTTATTTCTTTATGAAACCTAGCGATAACTTCTCAATAATGCAGTAAAAATCTTCATAAACATAAAAGAAGCAGGGTCTATTCTCTTCAGTTCTTACATAAGCACATCTTTAAAAGATAAAGCACAGGAAGGAATTTGATTTCTACGAGTTATCCTAAGATCAACAAACAACATGTTATGAAAACCAAAGCTAGTTGACTTGGGTTGTCATAGCTAATGAAAAGATATGGCTTTTCTTTACTGCAGCCTTTGTTGATCAGCCTGTACCCAGTACAACTTGAACTCAGAAAAGGAAGGTCCAGACAGAGAATCTGAGGTCAAAGGGAATGCAGTTAACTAATGAGTACATAGTCCCCAGTTTGATATTTGTGTGTTTGGTGAGAAATAACTAAGTTTCTATATTCAGCAGGTGCTGAAGTGTATTCTCTAGATGGAACAAAATCATGCTCTTCCTCCCGGATCTCACAGACTAATGGGAAAAAATAAGATGTATATCAATTCTTCTACTAATAAGAAAAAGAAAATGGCTGTGTCAACCTGAATAACAAATGAAGAGAGACTCTAAATAAAAAATGAGTTTGCTCAAGAATAAGCAAGAGATGTGTAAATCTAAGTACAGGTGCCACCATGAACTGTGACAAAACACTTGGTGGAGCCAGACAGGAAAACAAAGGGGACTAAAGGCGAAATTAGGATGTTATATAAGTTGTTTTGAGACAATAATCCTTGGTTACAAAGATTAACAGTCCTAGGTGACCAGGCAGTGGCTGGACAGATGTCAGTGCTCACCTTGGTGCAAGGTTGTAGTTAAGTAAACATCCTGCACAGTTCCTATTATTCAGTAAGTGGTGCATGAGTATCTTCCCTTTGTGAGCCCCTGAGCACATTCGTTCCAGTGGTGGCTCTGGCACTGATCACTCTCCTAGATACATTAGATTAGTATCAGCCATCATGCTTGAGAAATTCCAAGGAAAGAAAACAGGAAAAGCTCAAGTAGCAGTGCCCATTGAACTGAGCCTTGGAGAATGCCTACTTTCCTTAGTAAACGTGAGTGTGTGGCTATCCCAGGTGGATGGGGACATTTCGGTGTGGAAAGAGAAAGCCTCTACGCCTGTGCATAGCATCAATATCACTAGAAGTCAGAACCGGGAGCAGGGTGGCAGTGGTCCTGCTGATCGACAGTGGTTCTGGCGGTGATGATGCTGCATCAGAGAGAAGGACATGCTGCCCATTAGGGTAGAGGGAGGAAGGATGAAGCCTTCCATCCCAGCTTCACTCTGGGTAATCAAAAAGCTGTCAGAAAACTGGAACTGTTTTCACAGACCACACAGCTGAGAAAGATGGGTTTGTTGAACAAACAATAAAGTGATCTGTTGAAGACCATGTGCCCCTGAACAGGACACGCTGACTGATAGGGAACATGGCCTTTCATTGTTTCAGCTAGAATTGGCTGATTTGAGAATTTGCACCTCATTAGAAGCAAAAACTGTAAGCAAGATTAAACAAAATTTAGATGGAATGTTTTATTCAGCTGAATTTTAACTGAAATTCAAATTGACTGGAGAAAAGAAAAACCAGAACGGTGTTGGGAGACTGTTAACAAAGTCATATTTTTGTAAGATCCCTACCCGTATCAGGCGTAATTCTGAAGTTGGGACTGAAGAACCACTTGTCTGTGTTCTGTCCAAACCACCCATCATCTAGAACAGGCATAAAGGGTTCCCTAAGAATCCTAAAGGAACGACTACAAGAAATACACGAATCTGTGTGCATTATTATCGTGTAGAAATAGGTTTGGATTAATGTTTAAGAAAAATAATTTTTTCCGTTAAAAAAGCAGAGGTGTTTTGAGTCTATGCTGACTTCAAAGCTACCACTGTCCTGTTCCATTACTCTGACAACGTGATGCTCCTAGAGACAATGGACAGCACTGAGCATGCAGAACTGTCCACTGAACGCTGTGTGGGGCTGTTGTAAGCTCACGAATTGGTGACAAGCTAGTGCCCATGCCCCTTAGCTCACAGCATGATTCCAACATCACAGATTTAGAATCATCATCTGGGCATCGTCAGCTAGAGGGCCTTAATGGAAGGTACTCAGAATTGGGATCACTTTCTCAAAACAAGTTAACTGAATAATTCCCTAATGCAGTAAAACCTTGACGTTCAAATAAGAAGCAGGATCAAATAAGAGACAGGGCCACCATAGCAGCCAGCCATTGCAGGGGGCGTTGTCCTCATATTGTTCTATGTGGCTTCATACAGTATTGGCATCTTCTTCTCTTCTCAGTTAATGTGATCAAAATGACTCTGCAGAAAGAAGCACCCACAGCAGTGCACGACAGAAACACTTTAATGGTTACTACTGTCACCATCACAGAATCTGGGGTCACCTAAAAGACAAGTCTCCAGCATATGTGTGAGGAACAGTTTAGCCTCTGAGCACGCCTCTGAGGGATTTTCTTGATTAGGTTAATTGAAATGGGAAGATCCACTAAAAGTGTCATGGGCCGGGCTCAGTTCCTAAACTGCACACAGAGGAGAAAACCAGCTGACTTTGAAAATCCATTGTTCTCGTCCTGGTGACAGATGCAATGTGACCAGCTGCCTCACACTCCAACTGCTGCCTTGACTCTCCCACCATGAGGTACCGCACCTTGAACTGTGAGCCGAGATAAGGCCTTTCTCCCTTAAGTTGCCTTTGTTAGTGTATCTCATGATAGTAACAGAAATGTAAGACAATGATCTCAGTTTTCTTCCCAACAGTATCATGACTACTTGACTAGAAAAAACAATAACAGAAATGAGGGAAAAGATGAAACAGATGCTAATCACACTTTACCAAACATTTTACTCTGATGGAAAGTACCTATCTCACCTTCTATAAGAGCAGTTAGGGGCTGGAGAAATGACTCAGTGACGAAGAGCCCTTGATGCCCTTCCAAAGGACCTAAGTTCAGTTCCAGAAACCACTCCAGCCCCAGGAGATATAGAACCCTCTTCTGTCACCCATGGGGACCCACACAGAGATAGACAGACACATAGACACAGACACACACATGTGTGTACATGCATAATGCATGTAGGGGAGGGGAAGACAAGGGAAGAAAGGACAAGAGTGGAAAAATAAGAAAGAAAAGGAAGTAAAAAAATAAAGCCCAGGGTTGTAGTTAACTGTTTGGGTGCTTGCCTAGCTGTGGGAAGCCCTAGGTTTGCTCTCTAATACAAATAAGGATAAAAGAATAACATCTGTCTGGGGAGATGGCCCACTGTGGGAAGCATTTTCCATGCAAGCACAGTTAACTCCTCTAGACCCACACGGGAGCCAGGCAGCTGTGACAGATACCTGTAATCCCACCATTGTGGAGACAAAGAGAAACAGGGCATCCCCAGAGCAAGGTAGCTAGCTAGCCTAGTCAGAATTGGTTCAGCAATAAATGCTACTCCTCACTCAATAAAATCAGTAAAATGAAGAGCAATTGAGAATTAAGCGCATGCCTTTAATCCCAGCACTCGGGAGGCAGAGGCAGGCAAATTTCTGAGTTCAAGGCCAGCCTGGTCTACAAAGTGAGTTCCAGGACAGCCAGGGCTATACAGAGAAACCCTGTCTCAAAGAAAGAAAGAAAGAAAGAAAGAAAGAAAGAAAGAAAGAAAGAAAGAAAGAAAGAAAGAAAGAAAGAAAGGAAGGAAGGAAGGAAAAGAGAGAGAGAATTAAGCCTGACGTCAACTTTGAACTTCAACATACAGCTGTACACATGTGAGCCCACACTCACTGAAATATACATAAATATATATATATACTATACACACATACACACATGAACAAATTCTAAATAATCTCCACCTTGCATTATTTTGTCTAAATCAAATAACACAGTTAAGCTCTGAACATTGAAGTGCCAGGAGTCTTTAAGATGTTCCTAGTAAATACTTACCATAATTAAATTGTTCAGTATGTGCAGATTATAGCCATGTGATAATGCATGACTTCACAAAGATTTATTGCCAATTATGGAAGAGGCGATGTGTTGGAGTCCACTGGACACTGAGGACACTATTTTTTTAGTGAAAAAAAAAAGCATATTCAAGGGTACGTTGCTAGATTTTAAATTTGATAGTAAATGTAGTTGAGTTTTAGCTAATTGCCTATTGACCCACACGTGTGGATCTTTTTAATTCATCCACAATTATAAAATAGTTTCTATAAAGCTTAACAATAAGAAAGTAGACCACTATGGACCTGGAGAAATAAATCTATTACCACCACTTTGTTAGACCAGCATAATTCTTTACTGCATTATAAATCTTATCCTTAGACCCACAGGTAAACGTAGCTACCACCCCCTCATCAAGGAAGCTTCACTTTACACCAAATGCAGACCATCACAGGAAGCCACAACTGGACACGACACAGACATGAATGGATCATGGGAGCCCAGTCCAATGAATACATCTACATCACAGTTTCCACATCTATAGCTCAGGGAACAACATAAAAGAGGGTGCCAGAAGGATTATAAATGCCAAAATACCAGGAAGTTTGCTGTGGAACGATCTCTCACAAAAATGACTGCAGAAACAAGACCCACATGATGGCAATATCCATAGGCATGTCAACACTGTAAGAGGAGATCTCATGGGGTCATGGGGTCACGCCCCTTGGTGAAAGACTACAAGCAAGTGATAACTGCTGAGAGCTGGAGAGTTAGACTCTCCTGGGGACAAGCCAGCCCACTACTCAGTTATCCAACACAAAGTGAAGAGCTTGAAACCATGTACACACACAACAAAAACAGACTCACCAGCTTCCGTGTGTGTCCTCGTGTGAGTGTGTGTGTGCGTGTGTGTGTGTGTGTGTGTGTGTGTGTGTGTGTGTGAGAGAGAGAGAGAGAGAGACAGAGACAGAGACAGAGACAGAGACAGAGACAGAGACAGAGAGAGGAGAGGATCAAAAATAGGCTATCAATTTGAACGGAGGTCATAGGAAGGGTTAGATAGAGGGTACATAGAAGGGGTTGGAGGAAGAAAAGGGAGGGGAGAAGGTGATGTAATACTATTTTAATTAAAAATGTCTAAAGTGCTTTAGAAATACTTTTTTAAAGAAGATAAAAGTCAACCACAATTCTAGAATAAATTAACAATTGTGTCAGTACATCCTCAAGGAAGCATGGGAGGGGAAGACTTCCTGCAGGGAGGGTAGAGGGCAGTGCACCTTTGCAGACTTTCTCATCCTAATAAGGGTCAGAGAAGCACAGTAGGAAGGAGGTCTCATGTCAGTAAAGAACAGAAAGAGCATCTTTAAGGGAAGAACTTAAATATATTTCAAAAGAATATTGCACCGCAAAACAGTTCTCCCACACAGCAACGTAACCTTTCTCTAGGCTGCCCTACCTATCAGAATTGACAGTAGAGCCCAAGAGAGGTGTGTCCTGCCGGCTTCCATGCTAGGAGCATTTCTGGCCCCGAACAGCTGAAGAAACCCTCCTTGGGAACAACAGCTATGCTTCTTGGCCTCAGGGTCACCTCTGAGGTGTTTCTCATGAACCTTTCATGCCTGCTCCTCTGTTCCTCTTTTGAAGTCTGAGAATGTTCTCCCTAGCTGTCCTTTCCGCAGATCTGCCTGCTGCTTGTAAACTTGGTATTTTCTCCCTGGTGTCTCTGCTGGACCTTCCTTCTGCCCATTTATTTTCATTGGCCCCTCATACTTTAATGGCATTTAATTTCTGTCTCAATTACAGGTCATAGTTAATTGCACACCAGGAACAAACATAACCAGTGCCTACCTGTTCTAGACAAGAACTCTCTCTAAGGCTTATGACTTCCAGTCTTCGTACCCACATATTCCTACTCAATAAAGGTGTTCAAAAGTGCCATTACGGGCTGGTGAGATGGCTCAGCGGGTAAGAGCACCCGACTGCTCTTCCGAAGGTGATAAGTTCAAATCCCAGCATCCACATGGTGGCTCACAACCATCCGTAACGAGATCTGGCGCCCTCTTCTGGAGTGTCTGAAGACAGCTACAGTGTATTTACATATAATAAATAAAACAAATCTTTTAAAAAAAAAAGTGCCATTACCATGAATAGTTGGAATACATAGATTAAAGACCTAAGACATCCTATCTCTGTTCTGTGTTCTATATGCATAGCCGCAGTGATAAAGGACACAGACATATTTTTTTTCTTTTTGAAACACAGCCTTCATTCACTTACAGTTCCACAACAGAGGCTTAAGAAAGTTATCGAACCATGACACAACTACTAGATTCTAAGTGACCTACATTTTAAACTTAAGACCAATGAACCAGCTCACAAATTGGATTGGCAAAACAGTATTAAAACTGACCCAGAAGGCAAGCCTCCTGGGGAGAAAATTTTCTTAGTGTGTATGAGATTCATTAGTCTCCCAGCTTCATCAGGGGCTCCTTCACCAAGAAATTGAAGAGGCCTGTTGGAAGAAAGTGAATGGACTCTCATCCTCAGAGGCTCTGCCTATTTATCTCTGTGTAGCTCTCTGTCCATGAGGTCTTCCTTGGAACACTAGTTCACAGTGCATACAGTCTGCTACCTCCAATGTCTGCTTCTCCTCTGCAGCTCTCTCCTCTTTTCCATCCTTTTCAAATTGCTGTTCATTTTCCTAAAGTATTCTATCGTGTACTTATTACATCTATTGCGTGTTGTATTCCTTGCTGGTATATAAACTCTGCGGCAAGTCTTCGTGTGGATGCACACGAAGAGTCTACAACAGTTCCCTACAACAGCAGGCCCTAGACTACTAAAATGTTCCCTTCAGGAGTAATTCTGTGCTGGTAAGATCGGTGGAAAGCCTTAAGTGGAACTTGATAACCTTCAAAGATTAAAGGGGTTAAGCATGTCCCCCAACAAAGAAAAGTGAGCATTTGTGCTTACACAGAATCTCAGAGAAGGAATGGAGAAAGCAAACAACGTCGAGGAAACCCTCACGGGCTGAGAGAGAGAGCTCGGTGTGTAAAGCCCTTGCTGTGTTAGCATGGTGGTCTCGGTTTGAAGCTCCAAAGCCCACATGAAGCCGAGCATTGCAGTGCCCTGATATAAACTCATTCCTGAGATGGCCAGCAGTCAGCACAGTGTCTTCACTGGCTACGTCAGGAGGGAGTTCATATCATTCAGGGAAACACAAAAAGAGGGGAGAAAAGCAAGTTTGTCTAGCTAATTTTGGTTACCTTTCCTAATTTCTGAGCACTACTCTATGAGGTTTCTGCCTTGAAACTTCCGCCCTCCCTGACAGGAGGAAGAAAGCAAAGGAACGAGGAACTCTGCCCTGAGCAACTTCTCCTCCCGTCTGTCTGTCTCCGAACTGGAGAGACAAACAGCCAGAAGCATTTAGGAATCCATGTGGCTTTCACTTTCAGAGTCTCTGAGCCCTCAGCCTGTGGGAGGCAACAGAGATGTTGGACATTGTTTGTGTTGATTTGTCCGTAAGCGTCTGGCTACCTTATCAGGGTTGAGCAGAGAGCGAAGGGGTAGCAAGGGATTAAGACAGAGCGGCCTTCAATTTTGGGTCCACCAAAGCAAAGCATGTTTTTAAAAGCTCCCCTACCTTCTAACCTCGTTCAATCATCACATGTCATGACACCACAACTAAGATAAACATACTGTGTGCCTAAGGCACCACCAGTAGAGGCTCAGGCGATTCTCTGTAAGTATCAGGGTGAATCCTGTGTCCCCACGGAAAAGTAAGCTTCCAAGAGGCAGGTTGGGATGTTCCAGGATACTGTAGAAAATATTGATGCAAATTTAGGAGATCTCTCATCTAAACAGGCACACACCCACACTACAATTAAATTCAGAGCTCATTTTCCTGAATTCACAGAAGGGATATAAAAAGCAGAGACAGGAGGTTGATCTAAATTGGATACTGTTTCCCTCATGCCTTTTAAAGACTCTGTACCTCCCTGGGATTTTTCCACCTTTACAACCTGTTTTCCGTAACTCTTTTGCTTCCATATTTTTGGCCTGGAATGTAGTAAAAGTAAAAAACTACTCATTAAACCCACCAGAGATCAGAAGATGCAGTCTCTATTACAGTAAGCCCCAAAGACGATGCAGCCTCCACTACATTTTAATGTCAAAGCTAAAACGGTATACCAAAAGGCAGATAAAGGAAAATATCGCAAGATGGGGAGAAATCCAAAGTATTTGGTAGCCTGTGTTCTCAGAGCATCTACTGGTGCCAGGGAATACAACCCAATCATTATGTATTTAAGGAGGAAAATATGACAAACGATATAGACATGACCCTTTTCTCTTCTAGTAAGCAGACAGAGTTAAAGATAACATTCTGAAATATTTTCCTACAGGTTGATGAGATGTGAGCCTGAAGAAACTGTGAATAAACCAATTGTGCATTTTTCTGCAAGAAGGTGAATTTTCACTTAGCTGTAAAAGCAATTTAGAGCTCTTGGTGATAAGAAGGGATGGAGGAGGTAAGGGTATTAAGTCCCATGTCTGTAGTAAATAGTTAATGGTATCAAACTTATTAAACATCAAACTCACTCGACCAACTATAGAAAACTGGGTTCTGGTTCCTATGTTTCTTGTCACCAGCTCTCTAACATTAGGGAAATTATCTTTTCCTGGGACCTCTGTGTCCTGACTTCTTAACTAATTAGATTTTTCTTTTATCTTAAAATTAACTGAAAATAATGGGCAAATCATGCAGAGTCCCCTAGGATACAGCCAGCCCTGAAGACAGCTTTGCAACACAAATGAGTGGCCACTCTTTGTCTGGCAAAGTCAAGACAAAAATATTAAGTTTGTCTTAATTCTATGCGAGTGAGAGAAATAACCTTATTAAATTTATTCTAGTATATTACTCAGTTATTCTGTTCTGCTATTACTACTGTTGATGAGTTCCTATTCCAAATTCATGGATAAATTCTATCATGTGTGTGTCTGTGTGTTTGTGGGTTGGAAAAATATAGTATATGCAGGATTTGGGACTTTTCAAGGTTCCAGGCATCCAATGGGCAGCTTAGAAAGTTTCCCCATAAGAAAATAAGGACTACTGTATTTCTTTTTATTAGTCTTTATTTTATAAACTCTTATAATTTTCAAACAATAACTTTTCAAAATGTCTTAAGGGGAAGGAAACAGAACCATTCATGTACATATTAGCCAGGCAGGGTGGCACAGGCCTGTAATCTCAGAGCTTGCACATGCCTGTAATCTCAGAACTTGGCAGACAGTGGCAAGAGGACCGACTTTGGCTGTCTACATAGAGATTCTGTGGCCAGTCTGGACTCCATGAATATCTGTCTCAGGGAAAAACAGAACAAAAACCAAAACAGAAAGCGAATGGAGTTCCAGATGTTTGCAGAGCAGGCGTTTGTGAGTGAAATCAAGGGCTCTGAGGCCTTCTCTACGTGTTTGCTGAGATACTTTCATTGTTGGTCTAACTTCCCATTAACCCCCTTAGTTTTTCAAATTCAATAAAAGAATAAAGCAATCTAATGTTTTAGGAGTTATAGTACACCTGCTATGCATGGTAAGCATTCATTTTGACCTACACTAAAAGCACTGAGGGTCTGAAATCAAGCAGGCCATTGTTTAAAGAGATAGATGGAAGTGTGTGGAAAGGGACTGAGGCCTACAACCCTCAGCTGGACAGACATCCCTCGGTGAGAAGCTGGGTCTTTTAGGCTGAGTGCCCTAGGAAGCCAGACCAGGAAGGAGGCTTTGCCAAGATAGAATCAAAAGAAAAAGTAGAGGATCACAAGCTTACAATTCCCATTCCTTTATGGTTTTACCTTGTATAGACACAACACATTTTTAACAGGTTGCCATGGAGTAAGAGGGTCAACAAACGAGAGTGTGGATTCTGATGGAAACGCACACCAACAACAGCATCGGGGAACGTTTGTAAATTAGGCTTTTTGTTGCTGTGCCTCAATATCTGAGGGAAGAACAAAAAAACAACAAAGTAGGAAACATTTATCTGGGCTCGTGGTTTGAAATCATCAGTCCATGGCCAGATGGCCATGTGTCTCTGCACCCAGGTAAGAACTTCATGAGAGAGTGCAGAGGACAAGGCTGTCTACTTCGCCATGACAAATTGCAGAGAAGAGAAGGAGCCCAGAACAGGGTATGTCCTTCAAAGCTATACTCCAGTGGCCTGCTTTTTCTAGGGAGGCTCTGCCTCCTAAAGCTTCCAGCTACTCCAATAATAGCACAAAGACTCCAGCACATGAGGTTTTGGGGGTGATGCTTCAGAGTCAGACCATAAAATAAGGGAGTCTGTGGCATTTTAAGGGGTTCCTTGTGTCTGTGAGAAGACCAACTGCACTGTGTAGACCAGAGATCTTCTTCTAGAAAAGGAGACATAGTCCATGGTGGCGGGGAGGGACAGCATGGGGGAGGATAGGGGCAGGGGCTGGGCAGGGGGATGACCTACTTTTACAAAGTTTTAGGAAAACCTTTAGAGAATTATCTAATGCTGGATTTCTTCCAGAAATGAATCCCGTTGGTTACTTAGTCACTGGGTCAACTGGTCCTGTTAGGTAGTCAATCATTAACTGTCCTCATCTTTTCTCTCAATGTTTTTAAATGTCAACTCCAGTGTATAACTGAATGAGCATGGTAGCCCAGGTGACAGGAACTTGCCCTTACTCTCTTGGCCCTCTCTCAAGCCCTGGGATTTGATGAATGCTGAAAGGCCCCTTTTGTTTTGCTCTTTATCTATGCTTAACCTTACCCATAACCTAGAATTCCAGAAAGTAGGTTCAACATTTTTCTAGGTCATGGTGGCTGACCATAAAATGAAGCTATAGTGGATACCCCTTAAACATGAATCAACAAACCAAAATGTCAAAGGTTTTGCATTCCTAATCCAAAGGTCAGGGATTGTGAGAATGTCTGTGAGCCAACACAAAGGCAAAGTATCTTCCTGCCAAACAACTCTCTTATATTAATTCTTTGACCTAATCTAAAGCAATGCTCATCCCATCGAAACTTCCTGAATACGCTTGTTTTTAAAGGGTAGATATCCCAAGGAAGGAGCTAGAGAAAGTACCCAAGGAGCTGAAGGGGTCTTCAACCCTATAGGTGGAAGAATAACATGAACTAACTAGTTCCCCCTGCGCTCATGTCTCTAGCTGCATATATGGAAGAAGATAGCCTAGTTGGCCATCAGTGGGAAGAGAGGCCCCTTGGTCATGCAGTACAGGGGAACGCCAGGGCGAAGATGTGGGAGCGGGTGGGTAGGGGAGCAGGGCGGGGATGGGGGAGGGTAAGGGAAAATTTCTGGATAGCATTTGAAATGTAAATGAAGAAAATATCTAATAAAGAGAAAAAAATTTTTTTAAAAAAGGGTAGATACACAAATTAAAATTTATCCTCTAATAAATCCATTTTATAAACAGCATACAATCTAAAATGTTCTTTGCCAGAGGAATTAAAAACAAGCAATTCCAAACTACATTAG
Source organism: Mus minutoides (assembly GCA_902729485.2). NCBI lineage: Eukaryota > Metazoa > Chordata > Mammalia > Rodentia > Muridae > Mus > Mus minutoides. The sequence goes on along the minus strand of CACVCL010028917.1, from coordinate 22,911 downwards.
GTCATTCAATCTCAGAAACGTTGCCACTAAAGCAAAATAGAATTAGGGTTTAGGCCATTTCTCAGCGCCTCAGTTGGCTGCACCACCACGAGCAGCTCCTGTCAATTGTGCCTGATCTATATAAATTGTCTTTCCAATAACTTGAACAGAATTTCCAGCAAGAACAGGTTTGTGTTATTATTGGACAAATACAAGCCTTACTCTCCTTGGCTTACAGGTAGAAATCTGGTTTGAAGGCTCTTCGCCAGGCAGAAACTCTTGAGACACAGTAAGCCAGAATGCTAATCAATTAAGGTCCCTAACTCCACTCAGAAAATATTCAGCTACCAAGTTCAATTTGTTGTCAAAATACTTGAAAGTATAGACCAATTCTGTGAAAGAACCTCTCTTTTGAAAAAAAAAGTTGTTTGTATTGATTCTCTGAGAATTTCAAACAATATATTTTGACCATATCCACCACTCAGCTCTTCCTATTACCACCTCATCCACCACCCCACCCAACTCTAAGGTAACTTTTGTTACAGTTTATGTTGCACAGTTAGTGTCAGGGGTCTCCAGGGCATGGAGTTTACTACCACGAATCCCATCCTGAAAGAATACTGACTCTCCTCTCCAGGCAACTCTCAGATGCTAACAGCTTCTCATTGATAGAATTATCTGACCATCTTCCCTACTCTGGCTGGTGCTGTGCTAGACTCTCTTTTTATTCTATACTGAAACACCTTTCTGGTGTTTCCAGAGAAGTCACAGTGGATGCATCATTGAAGTGAGCTGCTGTTTATCTATGGTACAGTTCTTCAAGTTGCTCTGAGCAACTATGCTGTCAATGGTATATCAGCTAGAATGAGCTAAAGGATTCTCATGTAGCTAGTGAAGGTCTATATCCAGAGGCTATTAGCATTTGAACTGATAGAAAAACATCCAGTCTCATTAACATGAGCAGTGTAATACAGTATGTATTGGATCAAAATTGAATAAAAAGGTGAAAGGAAGATAGATAAATTCTCTCACTCATGGAGTTGGGCCAGCTATATGCTGTTGCCCACCACCACTCCAGATTCTCAGAGCTTTAGCCCCCATCTGAGACTTATAACATCAATCTCTGTGATTCTTGGGACTGTAGATTCACAGTGAAATACACTACCAGAATTGCTGGTTCTCTGAGATCCAGATGGTATTTTGTGGGACTTTTCAGCTTCTGTAATCGAGTGAGCCAATTCTCTCTTATAAGTCTCCATATGAAGATAGGTAGATAGATAGATAGATAGATAGATAGATAGATAGATAGATAGATAGATAGATAATAGATAGATGATAGAGATAGAGAGACAGACATATACATCTCTCACATGTGTATGGGTGCCTAAGGAGGTCAGAATAGGGTGTCAGATCCCACTTAATCAAGAGTTAGAGCCGGGCGTGGTGGCACACACCTTTAATCCCAGCACTCGGGAGGCAGAGTTCAAGGCCAGCCTGGTCTACAGAGTGAGTTCCAGGACAGCCAGGGCTATACAGAGAAACCCTGTCTCGGAAAAAAAAAAAAAAAAAAAAAAAGAGTTAGAGATGGCTGTGAGTTACCTAGTGGGAATTCTGGGAACTGAACTCATGTCCTTTGAAAGAGCAGCAAATGATCCTAACCTCTGAGAAGTCTCTCCAGAAACCCAAACTTCTTTTCAAAAATAGTTCCAGCTGATGAGGTAGTACATGCCTGTAATCCTGAAAGTTAGGTAGAGCAGGCGTGTATCCAGTTCAAGGCCATCCTGGACAACAGCAAATTTCAAGTAAGGCTGAGATGCACAACAAGATTTTGCCTCAAGAGAAAGAAGAGAATTTTCCAGTCCTCATAAATGTACAAAGTCGCTGTAATTCTCCTTTTTGGCTCAAGTAGGGAGGATCTGGGATGCTATCGTCCTATATTTCTTAATGTGAGCCAAACTGCACACCATCTGTGAAGTATCTCACTTTCTACTCACCATCCTTTTAATAGGCTCATGAAGATGCAGGTGGAATCAGTTTAAGTAATATATTTTATTTAATACAATAGATCCAATAGTTTACTGTTTCATTGTGACCAATAGAAAACTATCAATAAGATAGTTTGTATTCTTCATGTTCTACTAAACCTTTGAAAGCTGGTGTGTGCTTTCCATGTCTTTCTCACTGAACCAGTTGCATAGTAAAGTTCTCGTTGTCAATGTGTGTCTAGGGGCTATTGCACTGGGCTGAGCAGAACTAGAATTTTCACCAACGTGCAATGGCATACACAGACACATGGGGACACGCACACAACCCCACACAACACACACCTCATACTCTGTAGCAACATCTACAATGTAAGGTATGAGGAACTGGACTACGCTCAGTTAAGAAAAATGACATGAGGTACTGGGACAAGCCGATCCCTGGGATTCAGTAACTAGGCAGCCTAACCTGATGAGCAAGCCCCAGGCCATCAAGAGACCCTGACTCAAAAGCAACAAGGTGGACCATGACTGGGCTATGACATCTAAGGTGGACCTCTGGTCTCCACCTGTGCATGCATGCTCACCTGCACACAAAAAGACAGACATATGGACAGACAGACACACACACCCAACACACTAGCACATTCATGAACTTATATTAACATGTACATATGCATATGCCCTAAAATAATGAAAAAAATAGAAATGCATAAGCATTAATATGTGCTTATATTTACATGTGTAAGAAAGATTCATGAAAACTAGTAAATGTGAATTTAGTAGATTCTATTATTTACTGTATAATACAAGAGTAAATTCTTCCTAATAGTGCGTAGCACAGGAGAGAAACAAAAGGAGGTATGTGGGTTTTAGTCACGTGACAGGATTATTTCTTTTTCTACCTTGCATCTTGAAAATCGGCCACTCCATGAGTTTAAAGTCAGCTTATTTGTTAATTCTGTTATGACATTTTCAGTTTTCTACATTGCTCTGAGCAGCATGCATATAAAAATCGTTACTGAAGGCATTTTACTGTAATAACTCTCAGGTTCCACGTATATAGGTACAGGTAGGTTTGTGCCTTTCTAGTGTCTCTGTAAAAAAGTTCCCTGATGAAGAAAATACAAAATAATTTCTGATTTATAGATTTTTCAAAATGACCATTAAAAACACTTTTAGAGAAATATTTCATATACTATTTTTGTAGACAACAGATTTTTCAACAAAAGACAAAATAAAAAGGTTGTAATTCATAAGCAACCTTTAAATTGACTAGTTTTGTTGTTTTCTGTTTTTTGTTTTTTAAGTAGAACATCTAAGAAAGCAGCTTTAAAGCATAGGCACTGGTTTAAACTCAGCTACTTGCTGTATGTTTTCTGTAAGAGTTATGATTGTGAACAGATGTAAATACGATCAATCTTATTCACAGGTGGTCGAGCAATGTTACTGCTTTTCTTATTTGCTATTTACTTCCTGATGCGTGGTTTTTGTTCAGCAAAGGAATGTATAAATTAGATGCCATTCTTTCTTTCCCCGTTAACAGCCTTACTGCACCAGATGAAGCCAGCGTTCAACCTGGACTCCAAGTCCTGGCAAAACTGAGGGTTCGGGAGTCCAGCAGGGATGAGACTTTGCTCCAGTCATTAGCCACCCCAAGGTGAACTGGTCACCACCCTTATCCTCAGCATCCCATCACACTTGAGAATTGCTGCTGTTCCATGGGACCCTCAGAAATAAGAATCGTTTCCAAAACCGAGCAATCTGCTACGTTCCTAAGGTTTCCCTAGGCTTTGTGGATCCTTTACTTCAGTAGAATTATATGCATTCATGCTAGCTAACTCACACCGCTGGGGGTACTGAGAACAAGCACCTTTGACTGCATTGGCCAGCACCAGCTTCAAGGCACCTACTGTGCCAATTCATCTTTCCCAGGACAAATAAAGAAACTGCAGCACAAAGGACTTAAGCTAATGTCACAGTCCCTACTTACAGCAGAGCTGGATGGAGTCCAAAGACCTGACTGAGTTAGTCTAAAGTCACGGCGTTAGGATGAGCGGCTCATACTCGCTCAAATGAGCTCTGCCTCATAAAGTTTTAGCATACAGATGCCTAAGCCCACTGAGCAGTACTTAAGCAATCCCATAAGTTAATTTCCTCCATACCAATTATTGGTCAGCTCAGATACATCAATAATGTTATATAACCAAATGTCTTCGGTATGCTTAGAGCCCCATTAACATCTAGCAGGCAGCTTCAGCCTATGTGATTTATCTCCGCCAGCACAGTCTATATCTCCCATAAAACAGGACCAGACACAAGCATATTTCAAATCCCAAACACTTTAGAAGATATTTCATAAAATATAATTACAGCAGAAGAAATATGTGCATGTGTAATGGTATTTACCCGCTCTAGTAAATTCAGAAGTAATAAGATGTGTATATCTTTCTGTATTAATTCGTTTCTTCCTAATTGGCTGTACAACTTGCCACAGACCCTTTAAACACGTTTTCCAGTGTAAGTCTCTTTAGGCACTGACTTGTAGCTTTCTATGTCATTGAGTTGGAACATAACTCAGGATGTTATAGTGCCTCAGGTTTATTAAAAATAGGACTTAATTTTTATATAATATGGTCCTTTCTGACAAGCAGTCTACCTCGCAGAGCTGCGTGCAGTTTTATGAGCCGAGCACAATTGCTAGGAACCACACAAGATAGATTAGATTCATTAAAGTCATTATGTCTGACTAAAATAACAGAGGCTCAACAAGCCTATGACTGGGCAGGAGTTGATCTACCTTACCTGCAGGATGCATTTTCATATAATACATGCTTTATAATGTTTTTATTAACTGGCCTGGAAATTGTCTTATGAGTGAGTCATAAATAGCTTTAATGGTTTCGTCATTCTTTTCAACTGAAACCACCCACTTCTTAAACTTTGGCTATCGTCTGGGATCTTGTCTCAAAGCAGGTTCTGGTTCAGTGGTTGTAGGCGGAGGCCTGAGACTATGTGCTACTTAAAATTTTTCTAAGCGGTGCCCATGAAACACACAGTGTGTAGTAAGGCCACAGAATTTCCTTCAAAAATACATTAGCGTGTATGTGTCAGCGCTCTTGCATTACCCATACCACCTCTGAGAGCCTCACGCTTCTGCAGTTTGAATATGTCCCCAGAATTCATCGCGTGGAAAATTAATCCCCAGTGCAGAAAGCTGAGCATTAGGCTTTTGAAGGGGGGTTAGGGTCATGAGGGTTATATCCTTATGAGTTATCACAAGAGTGGATTAGTTGCCACACAACTGAGCTCCTAACGAAGAATGAGCCTCTCTCCCTCTTCCATGTCATCTCCTCCTCCTTTCTCCCCCCCTCAATTTTTCCATCCCCCCTCCCTTTCATCCTCTCCCATGAATGCTCTCCTGTTCTTCTGCCTTCTCCACAGAACAACACAAGAGAGGTCCTTCCCAGACTCGGCCCCCACTGACTTTGGATTTCCTAGAATTCAGCACTGTAGAAGACAAATCTCTGCTCCGATATGTTACCCAACCTTAGGTATTCTGTCACAGAAACAGCAGCGTGAATGCAATGATGATCTTGTATATCTGCTGCTTATCTAACCATAATTCTCCTGGAATAGAGACAATATTTACCTGGCATTCTGGTATATTTTCAATGTCTCCTGTAATTAATACTCAGAACTTATTGAAGATTGACCATTAAATGAATTTCTATGCACAAATGATAAAACTTGTACATATATTCTTGAGTTCATACAAACATTCTCCCAGCAATGCTATCATAAGAATGTCACCAGAACACTGAAGTTATTTTTTTCAAAGGTACAGTAAATTTTGTCACCAGAATCATGGCTGAAATTAATATATCCAGTTATGTTCTCATTACTTGAATCTCTGTAACTCTAATAGGGAAGGCTTATTTTAATTATCATCTTAAAAAGTAAACTGTTCAAACAGAAATATCCAGTTCCTTATTCACATTTATCACAAGCTATCACATACCTTCTCTGGAATACAAACCTAGGCAGGTGGGCTCCACAGTCCATGCACCTAACTTCTATACCCTGAGATGGATAGACATCATGGAGTCACTCCATAGCTTAACTCACTGTGTTTTACATCTGCAGAATGCCACTTGGACCTCCCAACAGAACCCTGTATCTACTCAATACTTTGGGTAAGTTCTTAGGTTCAATCCTTTTCTGCAGCAATGCACAGATTTGTGTCAAGAGATAGTGTATAGTTTTGGTGGGACAGGATGTAAAGGGCCTAAGACCTAAGACAACTCACTAGATGAGGGCACTGGAGTGGTCCATGGAGGGGTGTAGTTGAAGAATGGATATCTACATAGGCATGTACACTATCTGCCTTTGGAGAATTCCAGGAAAAGTGTATATGATGGGGGTCCTCTCAAGTTGGAGACTTTAAACAGTTTTAAGATGCAGCCAAATGGATGTATCTGGAGGGTATCATCCTGAGTGAGGTGACCCAATCACAAAAGAAGTCACTTGACATGTACTCACTGATAAGTGGATATTAGCCCAGAAACCTAGAATACCCAAGATACTACTCCCAAAACACAAGAAAATCAAGAAGGAAGACCAACGCATGGATACTTCATTCCTCTCTAGAATAGGAAATAAAATATCCATGGAAGGAGTTGCAGAGACAAAGGTTGGAGCTAAGACAAAAGGATGGACCATCCAGAGAGTGCCCCACCCAGGGGTCCATCCCATAATTGGCCACCAAACACAGACACTATTACATATGCCAGCAAGATTTTGCTGAAGGGACCCTGATATAGCTGTCTCCTGTGAGGCTATGCCAGTGCCTGGCAAATACAGAAGTGGATGCTCACATTCATCATAGGATGGAACACAGGGCCCCCAATGGAGGATGTAGAGAAAGTACCCAAGGAACTGAAGGGATAGACATCCCTTTAGGTGGAACAACAATATGAACTAACCAGTACCCCCAGAGCTTGTGTCTCTAACTGCATATGTAGCAGAAGATGGCCTAGTTGGCCATCATTGGGAAGAAAAGCCCCTTAGTCTAGCAAACTTTATATGCCCCAGTAAGGGGAACGCCAGGGCCAAAAAGTAGGAGTGGGTGGGTAGGGCAACAGGAATGGTGGGAGGGTATAAGGGACTTTTGGGATAGCAGGTGAAATGTAAATGAAGAAAATGTCTAATAAAAAAAAGAAAAAGAAAGAAAAGATGCAGCCCTAAAAAAATGTGTGACCTCCTCCATGCTCCTGGTTGACACTGTCTGATACTAGTCACCTGAATTGTAAACCCTTCCATATTTCAATAAAGGAACACAGATCTTGTATGTACTTAATTAAATACATCTACTTTTTTTATTTAGAGATAATATGTGTCATTGTTTATGACCAGAATAAAACCATAAAACTATTTTGAGAGACAAATCACTATGGTAACAGTTTTTCTGATTACATTTGGAGTTGCACTGACTTCTGCTACTGAAAGATACAGCTTTTAACAGCAGGTGTTATGTATCTTTTATATTGGGCCTTGTTTGGTTTTATACCAGGTAAAACTTCATGTTAACTTACCTAATGCAAATATCACAATATTCGATAACTCATACTGTATGCATAGCCATTTAAAGTAAATCTTACTGGTTGGAGCTTTTTCAAAGACAAATAAAAAAAAGAATGATATTTGGGTTGATATCAACAGAGGGAAAAACATTAAAAAATAGAATTCTACAATCAATAATTTTAATAGTAATAATTTTATTAATTTTTACAAAATATTTCTTGAATTAATAAAAGTTAACATAGGTAGCTGTGTATCACAGTGGGAATTTTTAATTTTTATTGCATTAGTGTACTGTGAGCTGTGGTGCATAAATGGGCATCAGAAGACAGCTTGTGTGGGTGGGTTACCCTTTTATACCATGTATGTCCTAAGAATTACACTCAGGTCTTCTCACTTGGCAGCAAGGGTCTTTGCAATCAGAGTCATCATACCAGCCCAGTACTTTATAGTGTATAATTTTCTCATATAACATCAGGTCTCCTAGCTGGTTACCTACACAGTGGTGAATTATATTATAATTTTTTTTATTTCTTATTCAGTGGCAAATATTTTCTACACATCTTGCAAACAGTGAAGACCATAAATTTTCTTCTACTCTAAGCACACTTCAGTGGAACCTTAGAACTAGAGTTTCAGAACAAGTAGAACAGCAATAATGGTAACGACCCTCACTGAGCCTTTGAATTCCATAAATTCATGTTATTTCAACACTGTCCCCAGATAATAGTGCTGATTTGGAAGACTGTGGAGCCTTTGAGAGGAGGTACTTCACTGCAGGAAGTGGATCACTGGGGGTGGGCCTTGAGGTTTGATAGCCCAGCTCCACTTCCTGTCTGCTAACCACTTCCTGACCGCACACATCATAACCCACTTTCCGGTGTTCCTGCCACTATGCCTAACCTGTCATCATGGACTGTCTCCTCTAAAACTGTGAGCCAAAATAGGCCCTTCCTCCTCTGGGTTGTCTCTAGCCAGGAATTTGGTCTCAGCAGCTAAAACACTAGGACTCCTCGCGCTTCGTTTACAAATTTACCACAATGAACAGAAATCAGAGATGTGTACATTTAAAACTTTCATGTTGTTTATATGGAAGACACAATATTTAGCATCAGTTAATGGAGTTTGTCCTTCAGTCCTGAAAAACAGCCCTATGAGCTTGCTCACAAATAAAGTAGAGAGATTAAGGAACCCGGGTACTCTCCTTGGGTGTTAGAAATGAAAGGAAGGCAGCACCACACTAAATGTCTTCACAAACATTCAGGAGCAATGGCTTATATTGGATAAAATGAGAAAATTGGCTGGCAATATGTAATAAGCATTCCAAGTCATGAGGCACCAGATGCCAGCATTTCCTCAACCGTATATTAAAGTATCTTTGTGTAAGTGTATTTTATGAAAGTAATGACATTACGAATGCTACAGTTACACAAGGGAGCCCACAGCTTCGCTGTTTGCAGACACATCAGTTACAGTTGCCATTTAATATTGCTATTTTTCTTTTTGAATGTCAGATGAGTAAGTCATAGAGATAAGACAGTGAGCCTGCCTTAAAATGAAAGGTCTTACTTGGGTTTTGATAGTTTGCCATCATTTAGTGAAGTGTGGCAGGCAAGCAAGTTATTCAGTCAATTAGTTCTATTCATACCTAGCTCTTATCTCAAGCGCCATCACAGATGCATTTATGGAATTAGAGGTGTAGTAAAACATACTGCATTTTGATAAGTATTTGAGATACGTCAGGAGGATGAGCTTTCTGTTATTCTACAACATTTTCAGAATCTTGAGTGTATCATCTATGACAAAAAAAATACTGTGGTCTTGGTTTGTCTTGATTCTTTTTGAATCCTTAAAATATTCCATTTTCTTAAGTCATCTACTTAGATGCAAAGATAAAAGTTGGTGAGAGCATGTGGCTGGAAATCATGTTCGGTGAACTTTAAGAAAGACAGTCTCTGTCAGTGACTTCAGGTCTACACCAGTGATTCCTCCTGCCCTAGGCTTCCTGATATCATCACTCACTCAGTCAAAAAGAATGCTTTTATTTGAAATTTTTTGCATATGGGTAAATTGCTTTCTGAGATAAAAAGCCCAGAGGATGATATAAAATTGTAGCTAGGTGAGCCGAAAGTAAATACCACATTCTAGAACTTTCCATAACTTTGTCCCTGTGGAAGTATGAATTGTGCCTAAATATCCGAGTGGAAATGGTGCATTTTCTCTGTTTCGCCCTTGTCCATTCTGATCACTGACTATCATAACACTAATAACATTCCTTGAAGCAGGGAGGACACAGCTGTCATTAACAAGGCTGACTAGATAAGGACCAGCGGCTCTGTAGCAGCTAAAGGACCCATTCTAACTGGCTTAAAAGGGATTGCTTGTTTTCCACTTTTGTTATTAAAATAGAAGTGGAAATCTGCTTTCCCCAGCCTATCAGCATCCCGTGCCTGAGCCTGCCTGACCTTGAGCGGTGCAGCTGCTTCGGGAGAGTTAAAAATGGACCTTCAAGCTGGCTTTAGTTTCTGTTGCTCTGCCTGCAAGTGTCCTCCCACTGATCTGTTTATCACACTCTCTTTACCACTTCTGTTGTTTTTCCTCCCGAGAGTTTTTAGCTTGGACAGCTGATCCTACTTTTCAAGGCCCTAACCTGCAAGTCCTTGCACATACGGACCCAAAAGTGCACGGGAGTGGTGCTGGAACCTGGCCTTGAACGAGGCTCACCCCCACCCCAGGTATCTCGGTTTTTTCATTTTCTGATCCCTCTGCCACCTCAACAATCTCAGCAACCTCGCTGGGAACGCCCACCCATTGCAAACCCTGTGCTCAAGACTCCCGGGAAAGAGTCGCAGAGCTTATCTTAGCAGGACAATTCCTTGTTCTCATGCCCCGCCAGCCTTTTGAAGACCACTAAAGCTTAAACTCCTTCGAAAACAAGCCCACCGGGAACTTTTGCTTCTGGGAATGGCAATTGCTCCTAACTATCCTACGGCTGGAGCAGGCAACTGAGATCCCGTTAGTGGTTTTGTTTAGTTTCTTGGCACTGGCCCTCTTCAATTCAAGTTCTGTGCCTTTCGAAGCCAGGTCTTAGAACAGGGCCAGACTCGCCCTGGCCGCGGAGAAAAACCGTTTAGTCACAGATGTAGTATCCCCAAAGATGGCCCATTGATTCCTGAGTGCAGCTGAAACTAGAGAGCCCTTACCACATCCGACCACCTGCGGGAGACTGGGTGCGGACTGAAGCTGATGGGTTAGAGTCAGAACATGGGCATAAAGGATGCTCACAGAACACCGTGTCAACTAAGCCAAATACTTATTCAGAATGACACGGCAAAGTTTTGGATCATGGCTAAAAGAACCTGAAGGAGCTTCCTGATGCTTGAAAAGTTCCTTAGCCAAAATCTGAGCAGTCTGAGCCTGGAAGCAGGCGAGCCGTGGGCAGGGCCTCACACCAAAGAATCTAGGTTAGTGGCCGAAGGGAGATGCTCCTTAGGAGGGTGACCAGTGGCCTACCCAGGAAGCAGCAGGTGTCCGCCCAACGCGAGGCTGATCCTCAACTCCCAGGGGTTTGCCTGAGCCCCTGCCTGGGCAGGAACTGAAAGGTGACCTGACCCTTCAGGGGCGGGCCTGGGCACGGGCCCGGGCGAGTGGCGCAGGTGGGCGTGCCGGCCAGGAGGGGAGGCGGGACCTATAAAGCGCTCTCCATTCGGGAGGCGGAGCGGCCGGGTGCAGCCTGTGCTGGTGGGCGCGGTGGCCCGCAGCCTTCGGCTCACTGCAAGACTGTGCAGGGGACCGACCACTATCCAAGCTTCGGACTACTGAGGGGCGCCTGCCTCGGTTTACCCTTCAGCGTCTGGTGAAATCCGGCAGGTGGGCGACCGGAGGAGGCGGGATTGGGCAGGGTCGCTTCCCAGTTGTGCTGACTTTCCAGCTACTTCCAGCCTGTTGGCTTTAGTTGGCGCCTCTGCTCCCAGGGCTTTGTCAACTTGAGTTGCTAAGGCTGGTCCCTCCCTGGTCCGCCCTGGCGATGCTGGGACTCTGAGGAGCCTGTGCACTTCTTGCGTGCTTTTGCAAACTTCTCTCACTTTTCCTCCCAGCGCCTAGGGAAAGATCCGTTCTGCTCCGCGAGGGAAACAGAGCCGTTGACCATGGTTGCAACGGGCAGTTTGAGCAGTAAGAATCCGGCCAGCATTTCAGAGTTGCTGGATGGTGGCTATCACCCTGGGAGTCTGCTAAGTGGTGAGTCACCGGGCTGTCCACCTCTTTCCTATCCGAAGGTTGCGGGGGGGCCCCTTTCTAGTGTAAGCGTCCCTGCCTGAGTGCGCGAGACTTCATCTCCTAGAGACACAGAGGACTATGAAACCCATCTGAGATCTCTTTCTAAACTTCCTTAGCATTGTCTGCCCACCAGAAACAAACGTAAGGGGAATAATGCATTGTTCCAGTCTGCTAAGATGTTCTTGGAGATGAAGTTCCCTATCTCATGGTTGGAACATTAACTGTACAGGCTGGGTGTGTTTAAAGACATGCGCTTACTTGTGTAGCCAGCACCACCACATTTTCCCCCAAATTCTCCCTTGCCTCTTTGCCACCTAATCCCTCTCTTCCCAGGCTCCAGAAAACCATCCTTCAGCACTTTGTTATCACTTTATTTTTGCTTTTAGAATGTTAAATAATAAGTGTATATGTTCTTCTCAGTTCGGTTTGCTTTCCCACAGTGTGATATTATGGAGTTATACACTTACCTCATCAATGAGTTCCTTTTCGTTGCTAAGTAAGATTTTATTATGAAATGCTCCCACTATGCCAGCCTTAATGTCAGAAGAAAACTTGAACTTGGTTCTACAGGAATCATCATTTGCAACTTGAAATGTCAATTTCTAATCTGACAGGCTATTCAACTGTCTAATAGTGGTGCAAGCATGTATTAAGTGGCTTAAGCTCTTTAGATCTTCTTCATCTATAAGATAATATAACTCTAAAATTCCCTGTCTTCAATGTGGATAAAATACAGATATGATTTGGAATCTATTTGTTGGAATTTAAAAAATAAAATAGAAAACAAAAAAAACCAAAAAACAAGCAGTGCCCTAAGTGAGCTAATGACATAGAAAGCCAGGAGAAGAGAGGAAGGTTTGTGACTGCAGTGTGGTGTGGCACCTGGCCAAGTCGTAGGATTAATTTGGAAGGTAGGTGACCAAGTGCAGAGCTATCTTTTTTCCTCTGAGTAAACCTAACTTTGTTTTCCTAGGACTGTTTTGTTTTGCTCAGCTAAGAAAAACCTACCCAGCCCAGTTATAAATAAACTCATGAACCTCAGAAGTCCTCTCTCCTCTGCGATCAATCTTGAATCAAACAGGTCAAAGCTAAAACTGGACCTTCAGGCCATCCTAGTAAAAGCTTCTAACGAAAACTAAGAGGCTGGTAGATCATTAGCATAGGGACAGACTCACTTTACAGCACTTGCACGCCAACCAGTCCCTTTGTTAAGCAATAGTGATGATTTTTATTCCAGATGTTCTGCATGGTCCCTTGTGAAAATACTAAAATAAACTTGGAAAACCCTACAGAGAGAGCAAGGGAGAAAGGAAATCACTAGTAATCTTGGATGACCATGGATAGATTTTTTTTGCCACATAATCCTCAAGACTACGGGTAGAGAAGAAAATGTAAAGAAGGGTTATTTTAACCTATTCATTTTGTTTGTAAGAGTCTTTAGGCATAGATGAGCTTTCAGTCCTGAAAGGTTAGAAGGCCTATTCTATTACCTACATGGTTGACAGCAAATTGAGATGAGCTAAGGCAGTATCAAAAGCAAGTAGATACAAAGCTAGAAGTGGTCAGTCTTACTTTGCTGATAAGACATTGTACCCCTTGCTTATATGTTCCCTAAAACTTTCATTTCTTTCAGATTTCGACTACTGGGATTATGTTGTCCCTGAGCCCAACCTCAACGAGGTGGTATTTGAAGAGACAACATGCCAGAATTTGGTTAAAATGTTGGAGAACTGTCTGTCCAAATCAAAGCAAACCAAACTTGGTTGCTCTAAGGTCTTGGTCCCTGAGAAACTGACCCAGAGAATTGCTCAAGATGTCCTGCGGCTCTCGTCCACGGAGCCCTGTGGCCTTCGGGGTTGTGTTATGCACGTGAACTTGGAGATTGAAAATGTATGTAAAAAGCTGGATAGGATTGTGTGTGATGCTAGCGTGGTGCCGACCTTTGAGCTCACGCTTGTGTTTAAGCAGGAGAACTGCCCGTGGACCAGCCTCAAGGACTTCTTCTTCAGCAGAGGTCGCTTCTCGTCCGGCCTTAGGCGAACTCTGATTCTCAGCTCAGGATTTCGACTTGTGAAGAAAAAACTGTACTCCCTGATTGGAACGACAGTCATTGAAGAGTGCTAAGGAGGAAAAACAATTAAAGGCCCCTAATGAGTGGATAATAAACCTCTGAAGCTATCCAGCCAGTCATTTGTAGTTTGCCTGCTTGCCCTCACCAGGAAATCCCAGATTTAGGCCCTTTTTCTTCTGTGTGTCTCACCTTTAGCAACCCACTTTAAAGGCTGATTTTTTTTTTGTCCAGCTTTTAAGACATGATCCAAAAGAGCAAATTGCCCACATATGTGTCCATATGGGATAAAACGGAATAAGGAGGAAAAAGAAGCAATCTCCTTTAATTTTATATCTGGTCTCATATTTAGCAGGTAGTCTTAGCAACAGAGGAAGAGCCACTTTGCTTAATTTGACTTTCATGTGCCCAGGGCTTGCTGTTATTGTACCCGCCTCTCTCTCTCTCTCTCTCTCTCTCTCTCTCTCTCTCTCTCTCTTTCTCTCTCCCTCTCTCTCTCTCTCTCCTTCCTCCTGTCCCTCCTTCCCTCTCTAAGAGTCATCTTCTCCATGACAGGACCTTATGGGATGATGCGCAGCCCATCAAAACATTTAGAGATTTGCACTACTACACTCCTCCCTGAATTTGAACAGCTTTTACACAAGAGGGTACAGTTAAATTGATATGCTAGATTCAAGCGTCACCTTACATAGAGCAAATAAACATCACAGTGACAAGAACATGACCTCCCTGCCTGGTGGTCTCCCCACACCCACGCCCAGGAGACACGAGAAGTGTGCCTCTTACTGTAATGGTTACATGACGGCTTTCAGTGCCTTTGTAGTATTGTGTCAACTTGATTTTCCTAGTTACCAACTGTTGAATGCTGTCATTTTTTATATTGTCTTTGAGTAGATAAAAAAAAATGACTGGCTTTTTGCATATAGTTGATTTGACTGAGCAAATATTGATTACCCATCTCTAAAGATGGCGAAGGGTAATCTCAGATCCTGTCCCTTCCGGATCCACTAGGTCACATTGCTGCTTTGTGCCACCAAGATGCTTCCACTCCAGTGAAATGTCTCACCACATGGCAGTTAGCTCATCTCTGGTCTTTTCTAGGAACTAGATCACCTCTTCTTAACTTCATACTTCTTTTTAGTTACCAATGTGTTTATATTGGCAGAGCCTGATTTGACTTTGAGATGTTGTTGCTACCACGGACTAGATATGAGAGTCCTATGATAACTTAAGACAATCACTGCACATACCTAGCTCCATCCACCATATCACAGCCCATTGCTAGGAAACAGCAAATGCATTTTTTGCTTAGCTTTTGCTTTATTTCAAGTAACTAGATGTTTCTCAGTTTTTATGGCTATGAGACAATTTAACTTCCACGTAACTCTGTTCTATTTCAACAAGGTCTTTTCTTCCTTGGGTCATGGATAGTAACGTATTCATTCAGGTCTCCTGCCTAGGCTTTTAAGTATGAGTTTGTATACCTCAGGCACGAGCTTGGCTGGGACAGATATCTTCATCCTGACCTTACACATAGAAGCCTGATAGTTACTGGTCCTGCAGGTGACCTAAGCCATCACTGTTGCAGTGAGCAAGTCTTCTAACAAAGTGTTCTCCTTGGATACTTGGAGAGGTACCACAGATCCAGTCTTCACAGGACTGGGCCAGTTCATTTGTAGGCTTGCAGAAGCTCAGGGTTCTGAAGGTCGCTGTGTTTCTGTAGCTGTTTTGAGTCATGCCGGGGAGGATGGTGAGGCCTCTCGGGCACGGATATAGATCTTTTACCCATTAGCAGTTCTCTGGTTCTCCTGCCCATTTGACTCACAAAATAGTAATGGCTGAAGGAGGCTCTTGCAATAACAGTCCTGTTAAAGTCGAATTTTTTTTACAATAAAACATATATATTTTTAATTCCCTTGACCTCTTTGTTTTTTTTCTGCATTTGTGTCATGATCACCCTAGAAGAGACTTGACAGTATTTGGAGAAAGATAATGAGTTACACTTATTTTGAATACTTATACATCAATTAAGAATGCATCTTTCTCATAATTTTCAATATCTCTCATATTTTCTGAGCACCAAAGACAACTGCCTTGTTCAAAACAAATATCAAAACTTATTGTATGAAGACTTTTTGTATAGTTTCATATATATAATGAATTCTATGACCAGTGTACATATTCAATTTTACTAATCTACTGAATGACAAACCTTCTTAACTCCCCTATTATTCAATTGGAATTTAATTTTCACATACCTTTTCTGTCTCTTCAAATTAATGTTCATTCGCTCAGATTTCTTGTGGTATAACCTAAAACATTTGAAAGATAAGGTAACAATATTACACAGAGTGAAGACTGGATAGACAGTGTCAGAAACATTTGCTTTGAAAAGGTTTATTCTTAGTTTATGCTTTGGATTGAAACTATAGCTTCAAGCATGCTAAACAGATACTCTACTGCTCATGTACTTGGTGCAGGACTCCAAAAGCAAATGCTTAGTGTGGTTTCAAATTGGGTAGAAAAAAATGAGGAAACTATTAGCAAGACGCATTGGTACCAGGGATCAGCTCAGACTTTAAAACCTGTCAATAGGCCAGTGAGATGGCATGGTGGCACAGGGTAAAGCTACTTGCCACCAAGACTGACCACCTGATCTGATCACTTAGTGGTTATTTTTTAATTTAAGAGATTAAACCAGTGAGTGGAGAGTTGGGGTGGGGTGGGGTGGGGGTGGTAGGGTGAGTAGTGTGTGTGTGTGTGAGTGTGTGTGTGTTTGTGTGTGTGTGTGTTGGTATGTGTTGATGTGTGTCCATTTGTGTGCTGGTGGTAGAAGGGTGTGTGGGTGTTGTTTGTATGTATGCGTGTGTGGTGGTGTGTGTGGTGGTGTGTGGTATGTGTGTGTGTTGGAGGAAGAAGGGTGTGTGTTGGTGTTGGGTAGGTGGGTGTTAGTGATGTGAGTGTGTGTGTATGTGTGTGGTATATGTGTGTGTTGGAGGAGGAAAGGTGTGTATTGTTGATGTGTGTGTGTGTGTCTGTGTTGGTGGTATGTGTGTTTGTTGGTGATATGTGTGTGGTGTGTTCATGTCTTGGTGGTGTATATATGTGTTGGTGGGGTGTATGTGTGTGTGTGTGTGTGTGTGTGTGTGTGTGTGTGTGTGTGTGTTGGCAGTGTGTGTTAGTGGTATCTGTGTTCGTGGTGTGTGTTAGTGGTGTGTGTATGGTGTGTGATATGTATGTGAGTGTGTTTGTGTGTGTGTGTGTGTGTGTGTGGTGGTAATATTGTGTTGGTAGTATGTGTATATGGTGTGTGTTGGTGGTATGTGTTTTAGGGTGTGTGTGTTAGTGGTGTGTGTGGTGTGTGGTATGTGTTTGAGTGTATGTTGGTGGTGTGTGTGTTAGTGGTGTATGTGTGTGTGAGTATGTGTTGGTAGTGTGTGTGGTGTGTGTGTGGTGCATGTGTGGTAGTAGTGTGTGTGTGTTAGTGGTGTGTTTATGGTGTGTGGTGTGTGTTAGTAGTGTGTATGTTAGTAATATGTGTATGGTGTATGGTAAGTGTGTGAGTGTGTGTTGCTGGTATGTCTGATGTGTATGTGTGCTGGTAGTGTGTGTGTTAATGATATGTGTGTGTGTGAGTGTGTGTTGGTGATGTGTATGTATTAGTGGTGTGTATGGTATATGGAATGTGTGTGAGTGTATGCTGGTGGTGGGATGTGTGTGTGTGTGTGTGTGGTGTGTGTTAGTGGTATGTTGGTGTGTAATATCTGTGTGAGTGTTAGTGATGTGTCTGGTATGTGTGTGGGTGTGTGTGTGTGTGTGTGTGTGTGTATGGTAGTGTGTGGTGTTATGTGTATGTGGTGTGTATTGGTGGTATGTGTGTGTGTGAGTGTGTGTTGGTGGTATGTGTGTGTGTTAGTGGTGTGTGTGGTATGTGTGTGAGTGTGTGTTGGTAGTGTATGTGTGTGTGTGGTGTGTGTGGTTGTAGTGTGTTTGTGTGTGTGTTGATAGTGTGGTGTGTGTGTGTGTGTTTGTGAAGGCTGTTATATGCATTTCTCATTTACATAGATTTAAACAAATGAGGACAGTAACACTGCAATCCAGTTCATGTGGGCAGCAGATGAGAAGGAAAAGGTGCATGTGACATACAAGGAAGATGTAGCATTGTTATGTCATGAAGAACTCTGAGCCACTCACTTCTCAGACCCAGTCTTTAAAAGTAGTAAGAAAAACTCAAATGACCAAAGAGAAAATAAGTGGATAAGAACCTAGGCTCATTTACATAAAGAGGAACTCATATGATTGTAAATATATGAAAAGATACTTAATTTAATTAATAATCAAAGAGATACAAATTAATAGCATAATAAGAAATCAGTGCATAATAAAACATATTAGTTAACAATTGACAAGTCCATAAATTGATGAAGTCAGAGAAAAAACTCTTCACCCTGTGGAAACTACACCTCAGCATCTGTCATGGCTGTGCAAAGTTGATGATAAAAGTATTTTATGAACCAACTAGACCATATTTCATTATCATTGTTCTTTGAACCCCTTTGCTTATTATAGATATGAAAGAATCATGAAATCATAGCCTCTGTCGTGTTTTATAATTGCCACCCTGATTTTTCAGCCTTCGTTTTAGAAGTTGGAAATGATGTGAGCCTTAGTTCACTGTAAACACCAGCATTTTAAAATAAAACCATGACATCAGTCTGCTTAGTGTTTCCAATGGGATGTCAATGGCAGAGTAACATGACACCACAATCTATTTAGAAAACACTAAAATAGGCTCTTCCACAAAAGGTCATTTTTCCAATGTTACTTTTTCTCTGTTGCTCTATGTACCAACCTTTTCTTTTTCATACTGAATTTTACTTTAACCTGAGAGCTTTAAACGTTAAAGTTTTTCTTAGGATTCTTCTCTGCAAATAAATAAATAAATACACTTATAATTTGCAATAAAAATGCATTCAGTAGCAGTTAAGATAACAAGTTTTGGTTGCGTTCTATTACAAATGATAGATAGTCACAGTAAAAACACTATCTGTGCTTTGCAATTTTATAGAGGTTTTTAATGCTGAAGTGGCGGGTTACTACGTATTGAGGCAACTACTTCATTTGTTGTAAACAAATACTGGTTTCTGTTATAGATTCAAGGCTAGGCTTCACTATCTGTTTATTTCCATATCTGTAAGCTTTGGGTTTGTGTTTTGTTTTGTTTTGTTTTTTGCGTAAATCTACTACTATCAACAAGATGACCATGGGAGAGGCTACCCAAATACTAGCCAGTCCTTGGAGTACTTTCAGATGGACAGTACTTTCAAGTTAGCACATACATGACTGAAACAGATCTCAGTGGGGCTTAAAACAAAGAGCAGAATCATTCCGCTTATAACATTCCTTATCAACGTCCACAGATTTGACCGAGCTATCACAGTAACACACCAGTAGGAGTGTCATGAGATACAACAGCTTGTTTCCTCTCGTGGTTGAAGGCTACAAATGCAAGGTCAGAGTGCTGGCAGGTGGCATCCGCCCAAAGCTCCTCCTTGCTATATAGATGGGCCTCTTGTCTCCATGTCTTCCCATTGTCTTCCTCTATTGGTATCTTAATCTCTCCTTCATTTAAAAACACCAGCCTTAATAGACTACAGCCTCCCCAAGGAGAGGTATTACTTTAATATATTTGCTTCTTTAAAAGGCCCACCACCTCCAGGATGCTGGCAATCCTCTAGTTACTGCTCAGACTAATGTCCTCCTGCAGTGTATACAAAAACTATTCTTCCTATTCTCTTCCATGGGGTGTATTCATTCACTGCCTGCCAAATTCTTGTCTGTCACCACACCAGTGGACACCAGTCCACTGCCATTATGTGTATATTGTATATTGCCTACCACAGCCACTAAAATATAAGTATTTATATGAAGAACTCTACTAAAAAACACTATAGATAAAATGAAATTGTTTGAAAATGAGAATAAAGGGTTGAACTTGATGGAGCTCAGGTTGGCAGCTAAGAGTGCTGGCTGTTGTTACAGAACACCTGAGTTCTATTCCCAGCACCCACATGACAGTTCACAACTTCTTGTAAGTCCAGTTAGGCTTTGCTATCACCAAGAAAACAAATTACAATAAATGCCAGTGGGGAATCAAGGGAAATAGAATCCTTATTAACTGCTGATAAGAATGGAAATATCTGTACCCCATAAAGACCTGTATAAAAGTTTCTCTTTTAAAAAAGTAAAATTAGAACTATCATATGATCCAGCTATACCAACCCTAGGTATATACCTAAAGGACTCTAAATCACTATGTCACAGAGACACTTGACTATGTTCATTCACTGGTGTCGCATTCACGTCTTGGGAATGGAAGCAGCCTAGATGCTTCTCGTAGATAAATCCGTAACGGAATCTTCTGAAATGAAAAACAATGAAACCAGGACATTTTCAGGAGAACAAAGGCAAATGAAAATCATTGTGTTAAACAAAGTAAGCCAGGCATGCTAGTGAAGTGGCCCCATGGGTAAAGATCCTTGCAGGAAAGCCTGCCAACCTGAGCTCCATCAAGTTCAAGCAACAGAAGCCAGGTGGTAGGAGAGAACTCACTTCCCTTGGCTGCCCTCTTACATCCACACAGTTACCATGGCATTGTGTGCTCATGTGCACACATGTGGGGCAAGTGGAACTGTGTCACCAGACAAAAACTGGAAAGGCTAAACAGATTCAGAAACCCTGGTACTTCTCATGTCTAAGAATGGTAGGTAGCTTCCCTTACTAGACATCCCTTCTTGCAAAAGCTATTTAATCTCTGGTCCACCCTGAGTAAGACTTATGCACCCATTTTCCACAATGAACAATGAATAAACAGTTTGGATAAACAAGGACTGTCTCATCAAGAACTGCTGTGAGGATAGTCTTTATCATACAGAGCCATGCTGCCTAAGTCTCTCACAGAAGGCACTCAGGGAATGGGCACTCACCCTGAGCGAAGCCAAAGAATTTGGGAACCCATGCCTCCTTGGCCTCAACCCGCCCTGTATCTAACCTGGGGTGGACCCCCCATGTTAGGCTGTGTTCTGCACCCACACATACACAATTCGATGGCTGTGTGAATGGAAGGTAGCCTAGCACACTGCCTGAGTGACTTTCACACACCCCAGTAGTGAGGCAGAACATGGGCCTACACACCCACACAAACACACATACACACAGAGAGAGAGACAGAGACAGAGAGAATAAATAAATAAATCTCTCTCTAAAAATTCAAACTCAGGCCAATACTACATAACTACATATTTCTCTCAGATGCAGAACATAGATTTGAACTTACATAAGGGGGAGGGCTGTGCATGAACAAAGAAAAGGAATCATGAGAGGAAGAGAAGAGCTTTGGGTGAAGAGGTAGAATGGAAGCCACATGGTATGACTGACCAGGGTAGAGAAGGAAAGCAGCCAGAAGAGGCAGCAGGTACGTGAAAGAAGGGGGAGGAGAATGGACAGGAACTGTGATGATATCTGAATGCCACAACACAGCAGCAGCGGCAGTGTTATTTACAGTTCATAACACGAGCACACGGACGGTAGAGCTGTCAGCACTGCCTCAAGTTCTAAAGCAGGGATGGATCTCATAATGAGAAAGGAGGAGATAAGAAATGTCCCAAAGAACGGCTCCCAAAACGACAGCTACAGCCATCCAAACTTTTGCATGCCCCAGGCTTCCCCACTGAGGATGAAAAACAAGCAGACCACGGCAAAGACTTTTATATATATATATTTTTTTAGATATTTTCTTTATTTACATTTCAAATGCTATCCTGAAAGTTCCCTATACCCTCCCCCTGCCCTGCTCCCCTACCCACCCACTCCCACTTCTTGGCCCTGGCATTCCCCTGTACTGGGGCATGTAAAGTTTGCAAGACCAAGGGGCCTCTCTTCCCAATGATGGCCAACTAGGCCATTTTCTGCTACATATGCAGCTAGAGACATGAGCTCTGGGGGTACCGGTTAGTTCATATTGTTGTTCCTCTTCTAGGGTTGCAGACCTCTTCAGCTCCTTGGGTACTTTCTCTAGCTCCTCCA
Organism: Mus minutoides; assembly: GCA_902729485.2. Taxonomy (NCBI): domain Eukaryota; kingdom Metazoa; phylum Chordata; class Mammalia; order Rodentia; family Muridae; genus Mus; species Mus minutoides. Next base: position 939 of record CACVCL010028917.1, on the reverse strand, counting down.
TTGGGGGCCCTGTGTTCTATCCTATAGATGACTGTGAGCATCCACTTCAGTATTTGCCAGGCACTGGCATAGCCTCATATGAGACAGCTATATCAGGGTCCTTTCAGCAAAATCTTGCTTGCATATGCAATAGTGTCTGTGTTTGGTGGCTGATTATGGGATGGATCCCAGGGTGGGGTAAGACTTTCATCTTTATAATCAGTTCTCCAAATAAGAAGAGTCCTGCTTCAAGCAGTAGCCAGCCCTGAACTAACATATCACTGAGCATCGCACCATGCCAGAAGGCTTTTCCCAGAGCCTCCAGGGACACAGCATACTTGACCACTGAGTCACAGACCTGCTGGTGTGCTCCAGGAGAGCCAAAGGCCAAGACTGCTCTGAGCCCAGAGCCTGGAAGAGTTTGCTTTAGTTATCCATGATGATCAACCCAAGCTGTGCTGCCTGCGCACCCTCCCACTTCCCAGCACGGAAACCATTGCAAGAGTGGGATGCATGCATCAAAGATGCTATCTCCTTGCTTGAGGATAATTCATTGTTCATCTGTTCTCGTGCATGGGTTACTTAGTGCTCGTTCATATATATATATATATATATATATATATATATATATATATATATATATATATATATATATATATATATCGTATTTCTTTTAAGTAAGCAGAGGGAGGAAAGACAATTTCAGCCTAATGTTGATATGAACGAAGGGCTTCCTGGCCTCAGAGGCATGACTATGAGAACACTGAACAAGCTGTTATGAGAGACAAGTATTTCTGGAAATCTAGAATCACTGAGTTGACTCGTCTTCATCACCCTGAGTTTACAGTCTTACAACAATCTACATGTATAACAAAGCTTTCATGATAGCCTTATAGGACATCTTTCTGATACTTTTCTTCAAGCAAGGAAAATAAACAAGTTCTCTTCTCAAAAAAAAAA